>UELX01002276.1:21632-32680 GCA_900480035.1 Eupelmus urozonus
CCTTTGAGAGAGAGAGAGACAGAGTTTGTGATCGCGGGTTTGCTGACCCAGAAGATGCGTATCGCTCTGGGAGCGCTGAACTGAGAGGGGGGGTGGGGTATTAGGGGGCGGAGGATGGGTTTTTTGGTTATGGGGGTCGATGGCTTGGGAGATGAGGGGGGGTTGTTGCACTGGATTTGGATTGGTGCGGGGTCGTTTTATGGAGTGAAATTTTATTTGGGCGGCTTGAAATTGGTTTTCTGAATGAGAGGTTTCAAAGGAACATTGAATTAAACTTACTTTAATTTAATTTGTTGCTTTGAGTAATAACACAAAGCCATCCTTTCAGACAAAAAATCAAAATTAACCGTAATTGCAAAGAAAAAAGCAAAACCCTTTCTCTCCACCCATATACACAAGCTAAGTGCAAAAATAGTTACCACCATCCTCGCACCCCCCTCCTCTCCCCCATTCCATCTTACACACCCACTTGGAAACCCAGCATCAGCAGCGCGCTCAGAAGAAAAGGCCAGCCCCTCCGGAGCGCGTTAACAAGCGATTTCACTTAGAAGAACCCCGCTGGAAAATCAATCCTCCTCCGCAGCTCCTCAGCGTGCGGATGAAAAAAGCAGCTAGTATAACGCCTAGGCGATACGCGTGCGTGTAAATCGATCGCTTATATAGCTGCGCGCGCGCGCTCGCCTATATACACGAGCCGGATGAGCTTTGCGTTAATGCGGAGAAGCTGACCCTGCGCCGCTGCGAACGGGGAGGCTAGGTTGGGTTAATGAGGGGTGGGTTGTTGATAAGCGGAGTTTAGGATGAATTGGCGGTCGATTACGCGGCTGTTGCGGTTTTGGGGATGGTGGGTTTTGTATTTTTAAAGTTGAGGTTTTTTTTAATGCGGGGTTGGATAGTGAAATGGAGGGGGGTATATGTGTTTGATTGGGTGTTGTGTAAGTTTAATGGTTATAGTATCGGTGTGTGTTCTGGTTGCGTTGTGGAGTAAAAATATCTTTTCTATTTTTGTAGTTTATAACGACGCTAAATTGAAGAAAATTCTTTTTATAAAAATAAATTCAGTTCTGCAGGATTGAATTTCCGTTATAGGGGAAAAAATATATAGCATTTGTAACTTCGTTGAGCTTCTGCGCGCGGTACAAAATTTTATTTGAAGTAAACTTCTAGTTGTTACTTTGGCATTTTATTATAATATTGTGATCAGCTGCGAAAACGATAAAAAACATTTAAGATCTCAAAGTTTTCCTATACCTATTTTTTACGTTTACAACTGTTTGTATATTTCCTCCCTTTTTCATAAAAATCCAGCTCTTCGATTTATTTCTTTAATATTTTCACAGCATCATCCAACTTATTAAGTTTCCACTCCAAGTAGAAAAAGTAGCGTTCAGCAAGACCGATCATCATCCTAGCTACTATCTCCAACCATACACAACACCCAAAAACCGAATCCCACCCACTCCCTACACCCTCCGACCACACTCAAACCACCTCAACCCTATCTACACTCCACAAAAAAAAAAAAAAACACCTCCACCCCCACCCTCCCAACTGCAGCTCGTCGCAGCCGACAATAACAGCGATTTCCGCTGGCGCGCCACTTTTTCCCCGGCCTTGTTCGTTGGCCTGGTTTCTGGGCCGTTCGGCGCACCTGTCGCACACCTGCGCGCGCTGATTCGCTAACTCCCGCGCACGCATGTAATATCCGCGCGGAATTTAATACGACAGTGGGACACAGGCGCGCCTCCAGCTGTAATTATGCCCTGCCGCGCCTCTTGGGAGCTCCATTTTTTTTCTTTTTATGCCCCCTCGGTGATATGTAGTTAAGCGGTTTTACGATTTTTCAGGCTGCGACACGCGCGGATGGGTGGGGGGAGATTATTAATATGTGTTTTATTGCGCGTGCGAGAGTCGAGGAGGGCGAGGGTGAGTTTCTTTGAAAGGATGAGAATTTTTGAAGGATACTTTCGTTTTGACAATTTTC
The DNA here is from genome assembly GCA_900480035.1 of Eupelmus urozonus. Lineage (NCBI taxonomy): Eukaryota > Metazoa > Arthropoda > Insecta > Hymenoptera > Eupelmidae > Eupelmus > Eupelmus urozonus. Next base: position 23,617 of record UELX01002276.1, read on the forward strand.
GTTGGAGTTGCGTAATTGAAGGATATAAAACTGCATACATTCTTCTCTATCGCGCTTTTATTAATCTCCAGAATCGAGCCGATGAAATATTTATTGGAATGCCAGGCGAATTCCAGACTGAATAATTAACGCTTGGCTCATAACTATTAAATAAAGTTCAGATTTTCTCGCGGCACTCACGAAAACCAAATCGGCGCCCAAAAACAGAAAACAATCGCATCAACCTCACAACCCGGGCAGAAACCCCGCTTCCTCCAAATTCATACATCACTTGGAAAATGAAAAATCCACTCTCCCAACTCTCATGAAAAATCGCCCTCTACAAAATCGACGCAGCTACATAACTATCCCTCTTTTCAGAAAACAAACGGACCCTCACCTACATCGATCAAACCTATATCTATACCTATACACACCGCGCAAAACTCGCCAAGCCGATCATCCGCGTAATTCGAATCGCCGTATTAGCCGGGTAAACTTGGCGTTTCTAAGGAGCCAGGAGGCCGAACTTAATTAATTAAGACGAACTTAGAGCGCGCTGATTCTAGGAAGCCAGCCCCGGATTATCGCGCTGTAATTACGCTGTCGCGCTGCGTTTTAAGAGAGCCGGGGTTTACCAGACGCCGCTTCTGTATTTCTGCTCTGGTTTAGTGGCCGATCTTTACGCTGGGATTATCGGCTCCGAGATGCTTCGATATAATTCGATGGTGCGCGATTTACCCGAGGGATCGATGCGAGTGGTTCGTTAGTGGCTAGGAGAATTTGCGAAGTCCGGGTTTTTTTATTCAGGACAGCATAATTAGGTGCGTGAAATAACGATCGAGCTTGCCTGGCTGGATTTAATAGGCAGAAAAATGAGGGTAAATTAGTCTGTTAAATATTTCTAAAAGTAGAAAGCTCTCGTCTGGCTAAACACGATTTTTTCTACTTAGCATGAAAAACGCATTGTTCCGTGCTGAAACTACAGCCCCGAGCTCGAAGACAAAAGTACAAACGTCGCGGCGAAAACCGCATCCTGATGCGCAAACACAGCTCGCAATCTCGTTTGCTTTGTGCGGCATCCAGCCGAATTTTCCAGCCCGGAAAGAAAGCGCAGCAGCCCGACGTTACATCGCCTTAACAAGTTAAGCCCTACAAAGGCACGGGCAGTAAAAAAATATCCCTCAGACAAGCTCAAAAGTACGGGACAAACAAAAAGCGGGTCTTGAAAGTATCTCGCGTTTTTCCCATGCATATGTAAGCGTAGGAAGAGAGAAGCTGAAACATAACGGCGCCGTTAAAGAGCTTTGCCGTGTGTGTAATACTACGTCCATTTGTATCTTTGCGGTCAATAATGGGATGGATATGGATGAAAGCACACTATTGGGGAGAAATGGAAAATGCATGTACAAAGGGTGGAGGTAGATCTGGCTGGGTCTTAAACTTGAGTTCTTGTTTTAAGTGAGTGTGTGGGCTGTGTTTTCGTTGATAAGGTGTTTCTTTGTTTGGAAACTTGTGGGTGGTGGTGGACTGGATGTTAGGGTTCCGATTGTGAGAGTTAAATTTTTACGTTCATTTTACGAGCCATTTTGAACGAGGTTTAGGTAAGGTAATCTGGGCGATATTTTGGCTCGTTCATTTGTGTATTTCTTTTTATGGACTCTAAAAGTTTTGTCTTCTTTTGACTTTTTATTTCAGATTTTATCCGATGCTATATATTTTACCATCCCGGATTCATTTTGACAATCAAATAAAATTATCAAAGTAAAAACTTTAATAAAATACAAAAGTAGCTCTGGAATATTACAATTTAAAGAATTTCTAGCCAAAATTACGTTCGTCAACCCGAATATATACAGATAAACTAAGACTCTCGTAAAACAAAATTTCAGCAAACAAAAATAAAAAGGCGCGCGCTCGCGAAGCCGCGCGAAAAAAGGTCCTTTCATCGATTCGCGTCGCCTTCAATTAGGGAAGGTAAAACGAGTACGACAGTAGCTATGACGAAAATTTGCATAATTAGATCTCGAAAGACTTAATTTTTTATTTCGCCCGAGGCTGACCCAGATTTACACAAACGTACTTATAACCAGTCTCTGAGCACGTTATGCAAAATAAAAAGAAAACAAGTAATAAAAGCCCCTTACCCTCTTGATTTCTGTTAATCAACGGCGTGCCATCCGTAATTTCGAGCTCGCTTTAAAAAATCTTCTCTCTCCGGAGCGACGAAAAATAAAAAGTAACTTTCGGTAATTACTACTCCTGGACATCAAAGTAATTATGCCCGACTAAAATCTCAGTACGCGCAAGACACGCTAGTAAATGTATCCCGATAAAAAAATTATCTCGAAGAAATAAAAGTCGCGAGTCCCGGTACTAATATTTACTCCCACGCACGCATGTTATAGCTTTCTTTTATAAGTCAAGCACTCGGCTATAAAATATTTACTCCGCTTGCCCACGCGTCTCGCTTTTTATTATATTGTTACCGTGCCAATTTCCCACCTCCGCCGCCGTCCCGGAGAAACTGAAAACGACAACCCAGCCACATACTCCATCGAAAAATCCACTTCTATAAGAAGAGCCTCCGTCCCATCTCTTTATAAATAATAAACAAGCGGCAAAACAGATGCCCGCGCACGCGTCAAAAGTGCGTTTCGGCGTGAACAAAGCTCCCGGGGAATTAATTTTCGCGCTTCCGGTTGGGAGCCGCTGCGCAATGAGCCTCTTATTCGACGTCCGGCGATAAACGAGGAGAGCGCGAGGACAGGGAAGAAAAAACAACGGGGCATAAATCAACGGGCGAGGGAAAAAGATGAAGTGAGAGCGAGCTCTCTTTTTATAAGCTCGTATAAAAGCTCCCCTTCTTGCGAGCAAGAGAGCAAGAGACGCAGGCTCAGCGAGAGGTCAATTGGGACAAAGGGCTGGCTTTTTCTCCGCTGCCGTCTGAGATGTTGAGTTTTTCTCGAGGAGCCGAGTGTTTTGCGGGTCTTGTTGGCTCGTTTTATTTTTTTCCGCGATCCGATGTTAAGGCGAGGGAGATGTGTAAAGACTTTCTTCAAGAGCTTGTGGAAATGATTTTTTTAAATTCCGACGTACATTGTTATCATTGCTCTTCCAAGATAATCGTTAAGTTTTAAGACACCGCCGACGTTTACTATTACCATCAAACTACGCTTTCCAAAAATTCACTTATCAAAAAGCTCAAAGCCCCCCGGTAAATTTCCTCTCTTTCAAAACTCACCGTCACCCGCACCTACATCCCCCCTCTTCCTCCCCATCTCCACCTTTTCCCCCCTCCCTTCAGCCCGCTAAACTCGAGCAGCAGAGCCAGGACTTTACCGCGCGTCAGTTGTTATGGTAAGCGTGATGGAGCGTTAAGGAGGGCTCCCCCCTCGCGCAGCCGCACAAACACAGCCTCCCCGAAAACAAAACTCGGGGCGCACGAACGTGAGACTAGCGTGGAGGGCGGAAAAAGAAAAATAAGGATAGGAAGGCGAACGAGAAATTGGCGGAGCCGAGCGGCTCGTTTTTCTGGCAGAGTCGAGGCGCTAATTCGGGCGCTCTGAAAAATTGCGCGATTTGCGCGATTAAGTGCGTCTGATTAAGGGGACGGATTGGGGTTATGCGGCTGGTAATTGAAGCGTTTTCGTCGGGGGCTGATCGCTTATGTGGATGGATCTTGAAGAGGTGTCGGGTGCTCGGAGCGTTAATTTAGTGGCAATAGAGCCGGAAATAATTGGTCGGCTAATGAGCTTGTTCATAAGCGCCAAGAATGCTCGATACAATATTCCAGCGATATATTGCTTATCAAATTAAAGCGGTCAAACCGAAGGAACTTAGCCAGTTCTTCCTCATAAAATCTATTAATTTTCAATTTCTAATCGTACCCATGCTCCGCAAGGTCTTTCCTTATTCCCTTTCTAAACTTCCAAACCTACCCGATCTCAAAAAATCCACTCCCTCATCAATCATTTCGAGAAACACCACCGCGATGCTAGACACGCTTGGCGAGCGTAACAGCCTCTCTCCTACATTAATCCCGCTAATCGGCCGTCCTAATAATCGCAAATCGAATAATTAACGACGCGCTCGAGCCGAGCTCGGCAGCTCTCTAATTGCCAGGGCTCTCGTGCGGCTCGCGCGATAATTACTTTTTGATGAAAATCGCGTGAGCTTGCAAGCTCTGTACATATATACACGCCCTCGAAGGATGTAACAGGAGCGCTTTATTTTTCGAACGCGGAGGCGTTAATTACGGAAAATTCGAAATTCGAAACGATCTCGCTCGGCTGATATTGGATTTCGGATGAGGCGAGCTTTTGTCGCAAGCTCGTGACGGGTGTGTTAATTTTGATTTCTGCGCCTGTTCCCGTGAATGCGAGCGATTTTTATTTGTAATTGAATTGAGAGGGAATTTAAAAATGGAGGTGATATATTGTAATATGGTTTGGAGCGCTGCAATATTTACTGCAATTTCGTGAATTTTAATGCGAATATGGATATTTTTTATGGTGAGTTTTGAATTTAGGAGGGGGTAATAATAGTTACGTGGATGGTATAGTTGTGGCGGTTGTGCACATTCCGGTCGTGCTGGAACTGAAATTCATTACATTCAAACTTTAATCCAGGAATATTCTCTGGATTTTCCCTAATGAAAATTCATTTTCGAAAGAATTCTACTTTTTTCAATAAAAGGACATTTGTTGAAGTAATATTCTCAGAAAAATTCACCATGTGAAAAAGAAATGCCTTCAAGTAAATTAATTAAAAAATAGCTTGCCGATTCTCAAAATATTAGATTCTTCAAATTTACAGAGAAAAGATATTATTTCTGGTTTTGCTATAAAATAAACACTTCTCTAACGTCAAAAATTAAAACCCTTCGTAATCTACTATTTTGTGTAAAATACATGTTTTTTTTAGAAAGGATAATATTTAAAGAAAAATGTACATATACATAAAAAGTGTATTTATTAATATTTAAGTATTCTTTAGAATTTTATTAATAAGTCGTATTATGAAATCGAGCGCGCAAAGCTCGCACAAATTTACTAAATTTTAAAATTTTCTACTACTAATTTTAATCCGTTCTTTCGCATCAACGCACTCAACATCACTCGACTTTTCACTGCAGGTGCAATCAGACAGCGCAGCCGAATTATCCAAGCCGTCTGCTAATGAAGTTTGTTTATTAAATAAAGCAATAAATAGTAGAAATTTCAGAGATGGCGAAGCTTTGCGTACCAAAGCCGAAAGACGTTAAGAAAGCTCGGCATAATAACTGTAGGTACTAAATGGTTAAGTTATTTCAATAATGCAAGCCTACGAACTAAAGGAGCGAATAAAAGCTTTTGTTCATCTTCAAGCATTCGCGGATATTCACCTACGTAGATAATTTTGTTCTTGTACAGGTAGTAAAAAAATTGGCCAGAGCTTCTTAGATGATTTAATTTTATATTTTTATGCTGGTAAAGATAATTTTTACTTGGTGTAAGAATGCTGGAGATGTTATTTTATTTTTATTTTATTTTATTATTATAGTTTTAATTAATATTAATTAACTTTTTATGCAGGCTTTCAGTACATTTTTTCAAGAAAAGGCAGCTAAAAAGAAAATTTTACTAGTTTAAAATTCATGAAAATATACTTTCTGACTTATCTTCGAGTTACTTTACCTAAAGCTTCAGAGCTTATTTCTTGATTTAAATTATTCATTCTTCAATTTATAGTAGAAACGTATATAAAAAATTAACAAAGCAAATCAACTTTGAACCTACAATCACAATAAAAAAATAACTGCATAGTCGATAATTTTAAAGCTAACCTGCTCAACAAATTTCACCCACGTAGCCTCCCACTATTAACATTTTATTCTAAATTGCTTCAATCACTCATCCATCGAACCAGCTCGGCGCCCGATCGGCCGATCGTCAATCAAAACCATATTAACGTCAATCAGCTTTTCAAGCTGTTAATGACACAACGCATTTATATATCAGCCTCCTCGCATTATTAACATCCCTAAACGCACCTGCACGTCCCCTAACAAATTAATTACAAAATTGCCCATCATAATTACCCCCGCCACCCGATCAATCACCTCTAAACCTGCTAACAACCCGAAAAAACACGACGACAGCCCTGCAGTACAGAATAAAAATCAGAAAAACAAACGCAACACGCCCGGAAGATCTGAAAAATGAACAGACGCTCCACTCGCTCTGCGAGTGATCTACGAGGCAATTTTCGGCGCTGTACCTCTCCACGCTTCCTACACTTTCTCCGAAGTCGCGGGAAAAGGAAATATACGCGCGGTGCGTCTTCCGAGCTTGCGCGCAAGCTCCCGATAAATTAGTCAAAATTAATTGATATCCCGGAGATTACGTTACCGCGCTCGCTATTTTTTTTCTCGCCCCTACTCCAGCTTGTCGAGCGTGAGAAGCTGCGTTATTTGTCTTGCGAATCGCGCTCATTATTTCTCGCCCGTCGGGGAGAGGATGAAAAAGCCGCGCGACTTTCTTTTTCTGCGTCCCGGCTTTATCTCGGCGATGCGCGATTTGATTCCGCATTGACCGAGAGAGAAAAAAAGGGAGAGGAGAAAGTCGAGCTGGAGAAAAGCGGTAGATTGTTGGGAAACTGATAAGTGAGACTTTCGGCCTTTTGTTCAGCGTGGATGTGCACGATATTTCGTATAGGCTGAAAGTCGAAAGTTGCGCAAGCTTCGGGTAAAGCTTTCTTTTTTTTTACGCCGAAGAAAATTTGTTTACAAATGTAAAGCAATTTTATGCAAAACGGAATGTAAAATTTCGAGCGTAAGAGCTGCGCTTGTAAAATGCAAATCACAGACGAATAGAGCGCGTAAATATTTATTCGAGACGACAAAAAAGCTTATTCTAAAAAGCACTCCCGATTTATCGTAGTCACGTAAAATATGAAAAAATAACATTCCACGGGAAATCGAAGGAACGGCCCCGGCCGCACTGTTTACAGGCGGATTTTCGAGGAATGAGGAAGGGACGACGCCGGCCGACGCACGGTATTAATCCCGCCGAGGGAAGCTACTTTTTACCCACACTATAAGTATGCATGATTATTTACCCCAGTGAAATAAGCTGTCTCCCTATGATTTAACATTTACCTTTCATCATTTTAAATTTTTTATGTCTTTTATATTTTTTAGAAAGAGAAACATGCCATGCTTTTTTTCCATTCATCGCCAAAAGTAATTTACCAAAGCAGCATTTCCCACTGATTCGTTCAGTCAAAACAAAACATTGTTCATGCTGGCCGAACCAGCCGCTCGGATTTATCAAGACGAGAAATAACATCAACGCCGAATAATGGAACTTTCTCAATTAAAGCGAAATGTTTAAACGGCGCGCGCTGAGCGCCTGATGGAAAAGCGCCAGACGCACGCGAGACTAAAATGATTTCCCGAGTGTATATCCACCCACGCGCGCCTGGTAAATTCGAGCGCGAAAGTTTAGCTGCGTCGACGCGGTTGGTTTGTAGGAATTTCGCTGCCCCTGCTACGCATACACTTGGCGAATTAGCGTAAATGCGATTTCAAGTTGCCGAGTGGGAAGTTTTGGTGTGTGGAAAAATATGATGGAGTAATCGGGAAGATATAGTGACGTGTTCGTTCGAGAAAGTGTTTTTTTTAGGTAGTTAGGCTTTGCAAACGGGGGGGGGGGTGATATTGTATTTGTTTTTAGTGAACGTTTTTTGAGTATTCGATACGTTTGATCTAAAGATACGTAACAGTCGCTATAACAGCAGTTATTACAACTCGATTGCCACTTGAATAAACTTCCGCCAAAAAACAAAAATTTCCCCAAAACTTTACTAAACTTAATAAAACAAAAAAACTTTAAAAGAAACTAACTTCCCACCAACCAAACTTTCCACTAAAAATTATAATTGAACCGTACGTTCCCAATACGTTCCCGGAATATCCAAAAACCCGCCTCAAACCTACCCCGGCCACCGCGCAATAAACCAGCCTGGCGCGCGGCTGCGTTTGACGCGCGAACACGTGTCGTCTTTCCCTCCCCCCTCCGCGCAAAAAATAAATCCTGTGCACACAGACCGAAACCGGATAAAACACCAGCCGCTCCCGTTCCCACCGATAAGCTGATAAGGCATGTCTGGAGATGTTAATAAATCGTCCCTCAGCTTCTCGCTCGGCTCTAACAATTATTATGCAAATGCGTCTCGCTGCTCGAGAGCTTCTGGAAAACGAGAGTGAAACCGCTCGAGGGACGTCAGGTACGCCGAAAATTTTAGCGCGGCTTAATTTAGTAAACGAGCGGCCGCTTGTGAAAGAAACGAGGCAAACGCACGCGAGGCTCGTTGAATTAAGCAACGCATTCAAATTAGCGCTCTTACCGGCTTAACGAATTGTTTCGCAAAGAAAACCGCGGCAATTTCCCAAAACTATCCCCCCCAGCAAGATAAAAAAAAAGCAACGCTACTCCCACGCAGCGGCGAAACAAACGAAGCTCAACTTTGCCCGCGGCGGCAACTTTGCGCGCAAGAATTTCGCGATAAAAAAAAAGAAGAAGTCAAGCGGAGAGGACAGAGCTTCGAGCATCGATTCGCATCCTTACGGCGCTTCGCTGTGTGTATATACCTACGCGAGCAAACAAATAGTCCCGGGCCGCTCGTAAATAACCAGCCGCCCGCTGTGTATGTGCGTATATATCGGAGAGAGCCCGCTCGTGCGTTATCTGCGCCGCACTGTCGTTTGTTTCTTCGCGGTGTTCTGTGTGTTGTATTTTTTTTTTTCTTTTTTTTTGCGAGACCCGTGCCAAAACGCACCCGCGAGGATCGCTGCGGGTACGAATTTCGGCTCATCAATATTGGGGGGGGGGGGGGGGGGGAGGGTTTGATTCGAGGGTGGGTTGAATAATTATGTGGAGGATGTGTATTTGGGTAGATGGATGCGGTTATGTATTCATGATTTTTTTAAGGGGATCGGTGTCTGACGCGTTCGGGCTTTTTCTACTTGCAGAGGTATTTTTTTTTTGTATGGAAAAGTGGCATGTTTAGTTGAAGATTCCGCTAGTTACGTTTCTTTTAA
>UELX01002277.1:0-32676 GCA_900480035.1 Eupelmus urozonus
TTTTTACATCTGAAAATATATCCCAAAGTTTGAGCTGAATCCGTGATCCGGATCCCTGACACTCTCCTAGTAAGTTAGTGTTGCAGTTGCAGTGACGTGCTTGCACTAAGAAAGTTATGTTTGATGCATGAAAAATAATTATTGATGAATAAAATTTTGACGATTGTCAATTTTCGGGTGAAAGATTTTAGTGTTTAGATTTGCCGTTTATAACAATAATGAAGTATTATTACAGTAATATTAAATTAATATCAAAGCAATATTACAGGAATATTAAAGCAATATTAAAACAATATTACAGAAATATTAAAGGAATATTAAAGCAATATTGCAGTATTACCAAGCAATATACATCATCAAATCTTCTTAAAAAAAACTTATTTTTTGTTTCCAACGTCCATTCAGTTTAATCCAACCAAAACTTTCTACTTCCCAACCACCCAGAAAATTAAAATCCCATTATTCCATAAACGTCGCACTTTCAACAATAGCCACCTTCGGCTTCGCTCGCTCGCGGCCTTCACCGGAAAAATATCAGCTTGAAACCCAATACTTCAGCATGAACTTTTCCCAATCGCCATAGATCGAAGAAAAAGAAATCGGCAAGCAGAGCCGTACTTATACCTAGCGGAAACTCGATCCGGCGCACTAAGACTGGCTCTTGTTGCGCGCCGACCGCAACGAGGATATAGCCTTCGATCGTAAAGAAGCAACAGTGTATACAAAAGAGCCGCGCGAGAAGGCCCCGAGACTCATATGCATAACAGCTCGAGCGTGGCGCGAGTACAAAACGCGAGCTGGAGTTGGAACAAGTGTTTGAAAGCGTTTTAAGCCGTTAACGATCTGACGGCTGTTATCGCTTTAAAGGAGTTTTATGAAGGGTTTTAAGAGTTTCACCTAATTTTGGTTATGTGTTGCACGTTTTCACTGATTGTTTAGGTGATGGAATTTGGTTGGGAAGTATATATGGATTAGAAATTTCTGGAACTGAAGAAAGCGATATGCATAAAGGTTTCTTTAGCTAGCGAATTTCCTAATCAATTTAAGTTACGTGGATTGAAATCTGTTCGAGTACTGTCAGCATATTTCATTTCAAATATCATTCAACAAAAAAGTAAAATATATAATCCTTGTATAATTATTTCTCGAATAATAACAGATCACAGCAAACCAGGGGTACCTTCAAAAAACAATCCACACAACTACTCATTTGCAACCTGCCACCCTTTAATTCAAATTTCAACTTCATAAACCAACCCCCCACCCACCTTATCACCCCAGGCAGCCGCCATCGCGAAAAAGCATCGCCATCTTCTCGTCATCGTTGCACTTGGCGACACGCCAGCCTGCGAGCAGTCAAGTGCGCGCGCGCGGCCGGCCACCCCCCGATGCTCGGGTTACCGGCGTACAAACGCGCCCGGTCGCGCAGAGCTCATTAAACACCCGCAGCAGCCCTTCGATATATCGGCCTCTGATTTTGGCCCCATTGTCAGCGTCCTTGGTAGAATAGCTCGCGCGCGCGCGGGGGGCGGCGACGGCACGTCAGCCTATGCCATCTGTGCAGCTCGCCCGGGGGCGAGCAGCGCGCGGAAAAACGAGATTTGCCAGAGCTGGCAGGCTGCATGTGTATAGGTCGATCTCGGGTTGGCTATGTGTAGGCTTATCCGCGCGAGGAATGGAAATGCAAGAGCACTGGCTGGAAGCTCTTTTGTACTGGCGGGGAGTTTCCGTGCAGTTTCTGGATGTGTAAATGCGGTGTGAGGGGGAGGAAGAAGGGAGCGGGTGTAAGATGTGGATTAGAGGCGAATTTTCGGTTGGTGATGGAGAGCCGAGATAGTGTCGGTGTCTGTGTTGTTGAGGTGAAGGTCGGTTTTGGCATGATTTTCTTAATTATTTTATGTATAGTGATGAACTAAATTGATATCCTATATTGATATTCCTCTCTCTATTATTTTATTTCGTAGAAAGGGTAAAAAGACTTTTGCTATGTATTTAAGGTTGCATTACCTCGCGAATTAGTTTTTTTCTTCTGAAAATGCAACTCTTCTCCTTCAAATTTATTTAAATTTATTTTAGATATCTCGTTTATGTTAAAAATATGATTAATTGAGCGTTTTCATACGACATAGAATAAACTAAAAAATCAGTGGCAGGCTAAACCTGAAACTCCAACACTTTGGCCGAAAAATCCATAGCCCCAAACCCTAGAACCTTTATAAATATTATAACCCAAACTCCGTACTTGAATCAAAACCATATCTAAACCGAGTACCTTAGAAACTCTTAATCTCAAACGCAATAACTCAAAACTTTATAAAGCGAAAGCGTTCAGGGTTTAGGAATTTCAAAGATCCATTGATTTTGGAGTTTATTTAATACTAAAACGAAAGCGGTAACAAAAATAAAATAAAATAACTAAAAATTTCAAGATGAATTTTAAACAAGGAGAGTTATACTTTAAAATATCTTAATAAGTTTGACATGAAATATTTAGGTGTTTTTAATCTTGGAGAACTATAAAAATATTAAGTTCATAATTTCTTGGTCTTTGTTTGAATAGAGCGTCAATATGTTCTATTGAAAAAGTTATAAAAACTTTTTAAAAAGTCAAAACATTAATCTTAATATCTCAAAAATATAGAAAAAGTGAAATTAATCACACTACCAAATAGTCGCAAAATATTTTAATAAATTTATTTATTTTTATATATTTTTTTATATTGTCTATACATTCAATTAAAACTTAACATTTAATAAAATTATGTTTTAAGATATTATATAGTTATACGCATGTTTATTTATAATAAATTTTCGAACTAGTCTGATTATGATGAAAAAATCTGAAAAATCGATAACGAAAAACTATTGATAAATACAAAAATCAACCTACATCAATAAACCGATAACAAACAACCATATCAACTGCCAAGCAACAATCAATTCAGCAACTGACAAGCCCCGCACCAACAAACCCGCCGCGCTTCTTAAATAATTAAGTAACACGTCGCGCGCTCAGCCAACCCTTTTCACCGAAACAAACGCGCAAGCGGGCATTAATCACCGTAAAATAAACCCCGGTCACCCCGGCGCGGTGCACGCACCTTTCAAAAAGTTAAACAGGAAAGAATAGCCCTGCCCGCTCGCGCTCACTGCTATTATTACCCATAGCGATCGCGCTTTCATATACACGGCGCGAAAGAAAAACTCGAGGCTTCGCGTATATATATACGCAGCCGTACCTATGTAACAATGAGACACACCGGGGCGCGCGTTTGCGAGGGTGATAACCATTGTTGCGCTCTCTACGGTCACGGTTCGCCGGGCAGGCCGTGCGCGTTTTAATATCGAGCGCGCGCGCAATGCGCTTTGGATTGAGAAGTCGGCGAGAGTGCTCGAAAGTGCGTATTCGTACGATCGAGTGATTTATGTATGCGTGTTCTATAATTTTCTTGACTGCTCGAGCGGGTTGAGCTGAGTAGTTGTAGGAGGATTTTTGATTGGCGGCGCGGGGGTGGGGACTATTGTTTTCGTTGTTTCGATTGAGTTCTAATGAAAGTTTGATTAGCAGTTGACGGCGGAGAGGTTGGGTTGGAGGTAATTATGTTTGGTTTAGAGCTTTGGTAAATATCTGTGCTCTGGTGTGTACTTGATTTGATTATTCATGTTATTTTCTCGATTTGAAAAGTTATAGAACCTATTCTCACATTATTAAAGAAAAAAGTCCTATATGAATTACTGTAATTACATAGAAAAAATATTTAAATAAAAATGACTATAATCTTTACTGATAGAAGGACAAAGTCGCAAGTAAAAGGAAAATTACTATGTTCTGTAACAAATGTTAATAGAGTATATGTTCTATTGTTCTAGCAAAATTATCAGTAATTTTTCAAAAACCGTTTTTCAACGTGTATATGGGATTCTAAAGCTTTCTGTTACAGAAGCAATTTCTCTTTTCGCAAGTCATCGTTCATACTGTATGTTTATGATATTTAAAAACTATCTGTTGCGGAAAAATTTTCTTTCTACAACTGCTCCTGTGATAAAATTTCCATATGAGGATTGTTGCCAGAATAAACGACTTCTGATTGGTTGTCTCTGATCTGATTGTTTCGGTTTTATGTATCAGAACCACGAAAATATATACTGACGCGCGTAACGCGCGTGATCTAATGGTACCTTTATAAAAAAAAATGTGTATTTTATTGTTGACAGTTTATTCATTATCTGATTGGCTGAAAAGATACGTTCTTCTGTTTTTCTATTTGTTTTCGTTCTAGCCGCAGATAATCTAATCTCCGACCGCGTAGCGGCCGTATGATCTAGTAGAAAAAAAATTATATGTATATTTGTATTATGAAACAGAAAACATTTCTTTCTGCTATGGTAAAAATTGCCAAGTAACAATTTTTTAAATATCCATATAATTATTCAAACGTTTTGGCTCCGCATTCAAGCAAGAAGTAAGCGTAGACATTCTAAAACCAACTCGTTCTCTCCCACATAAACCATCCAAAACAACAGCCCCAAACTAAGTAGCATACGGCACCCACCCAAAAAAAAATCCACAAATCACCGCGGCCAAAACCACTCCTCGAGAAAAATCCGATTTTCCCGCGGCCTTTAAACCCATGAAGAGTATTTAATTACCGCACAAATGCAAGATAAGCGCTTTTTCACTCGAACTCCTTCGGTTTTCCGAAAAGCGCAGACTGGCCGGCGACGAGGCTGGCTACCGCCGACCACCCTGCACGTGTTTTCTCCGCGAAAGGACGCCTATATACCCGCCCTCTCGAGCCTACGTAGGCGCTGCGGCGGCGACGCGAGAGAAAAGCGGCGGCATCTTTTGAAACGGATCCTCAAGGGCCGCGCGTGCGAGCGGCAAGATGAGAAATGAGGCAACAACATCGTCGCTGGGTGGCTGGGCCGATGAGTGCTGAAGAGAGGATTTTCGCGCTTTTGAGCTAATGGATCGGGGGAATGGAGAGCTGAGGTTATTCGGTTTTAGGGAAAAAGTAACGAATTGTGCTGAGGGTTTTTTTTAAGGATTGGTGTACTTGTAAGGTAACGTTGGAGTACTGATTTCCTTAGAGTTGTGGGGATGAGAATTTTATTTGATAAATTTTCGTTCGATCGATTCTTTTATTAGATTGATCAAGTGGGACGTCCTCGATATTTTTGCTTTATGAAATTTTAGTTTGATAGTTTTAAGAAACCGGAAATTAAAGATGTATAAATGTAAAGACGCGCACGATATATCCTTTCTACCAATAAATTACTTATATAATGATTGGCATTACCTCACAGAAACACTCGAAATTCAAAAATCATTCAAAATATTTATGAAAGGTGCAAATAGTACTTATATCATGAAATGGCAATTAAAAAGTGTTTAACAAACATTAAAATTTAATGAATTAAGAAAACAAATTACTTGCACATTATCGAAATCTAATTACTGTAATCTAGAAAAAACTAAAAAATATTGTATTTATACGCAAAAACTGAATAAATTATGTATAATAACACTTACACATATTTAAAAAAAATAGTACATTTCACACAGTATTTTTAAAAGGTACAATGATCATGCACTTGTAATAAATTAAATCGTGATAGTTTGAAACGTAAGCATTTGAAAAATTAAAAACAATTTCACAATACAAATTATGCGCTACGCGCGTTCTAGGGCGAACTGTTCCGAAATCCAACTTCGATAATCTGATCAGATACTTTCTAAATGTAGTGTATATCAATTATTAATAATTTTCTACTACGGTAGGTTTACGAATTTAGATAATATTTTGAGATGTACCTTTTGAAATTTTATCGTTCAAATTTCTATAAAATCGTTGGGAAACACAATTTTTTCCGTTTATCCGTAACGAAAACAAGATTATTGAAAGATATTTAATATACTCATAATAGTTATAACATAAACATTTCTTGTACTAATAAAGAAAAACTTTACGATCACAAAAAGCGACACCTCGTAAATTCATACCCATATTTCACAACGATAAAAAGCCTTCCTTCCTGAAGTAACAGGAAGCTCGATATCTGAATATAAAAAGCAAACGTAAACGAGCCTCATAAATCGAACAAAATTTTTTGCCCTTATTTCCTCCAGTCCGGATGTTTGTTTTTTTACAAACACAACACACCAATACCTCTGCACCTCCATCCGATCTCCATCCAAACACAGAAACTATCAAACGAGAGGAGCGAGCACCCTTATTGACTCGTTAACCGCGTTCCCCTGTGCGCTACCGAAAATTAGTCGGAAAAAGTGACGGCTGCTACATGCGCGCGGGGTGCGAGGAAAATTTCGCTCCCCAGCATCCAAGTGTACACTCGGAGCGAAGGACTGTGGCGAATCGATTAGCCGAGGCGCGCGGCGTGTTTTGAGCGGACCACCGGTATTGTAATTTCAAGGTATTTAAGGCATTTAACGAGATTTCGACGTTTTCCTAGGAGGAGAGGACAGCCGGCGCTCGTCAAGCTCGATAAAATGTGTCGGGGGAGGTGATGGAGGTCAACGGCTCGTGAGAAAAGAGGGAGTTTGTGTATATTGGAGTGAAAACAAATCGATGGCGATTAATTTTGGGTGTATCGAGATTTCGTTTCCGAGTTTTTATGAGTGACTATTTATTATTTTTTATGTACATAGTTATTTGATGCTGGGTGATGTGAAATAGTATGGTTGTAGTTACACGTTATAAGTATATTCACAGTATTAAAATGATTCAAGATGATGCAACACAATGATTTTTTATGTATTATTAATTTAAAACTAGCTATTGAAGAAAGGTAGACAGATGTAATTTGTAGGAATAAATAACATCATAGTTCGCATAGATCAACAAGAGAATTATTTCTCTCTTCAAAATAATTGAAGAAAGTTGATGCGAGATTTATTTTATTAAAAAATTTTAATATAAATCTTAAAATAAAAGTTTTTCTAGTAATAAATAAATAAAATAAATATCAAAGAGCATAGATATTCGTTTTTCATACGTAATAGGGTGTTCTCCATTGAGTCAAAATGTATAGAATTGTTGAAAAAATTATTGCTGAGAAAAAAAATTATTAAAGTTGCTTAAGTCTGACTATAATATATTTTTTCTCCTAGTATTTACGCGCTTTTTAAAACTGTTATACACGGAGAGAAGTTTTCAGAAAAAAATTCGGCGCCAACCAAAGCACGTCAATACTCCGTGCGCGGCAAATCGCGGTGCCTCTCTCGGCACCTTACTTTCGAGTGCGCGCACCGCATAACGCACAGTCCGACACCGCAAATCGCGGTGCCTCGCTGCTAATTTTTCCTGAAAACTTCTCTCCGTGTACTTTCTCAAAAACCTTAGTAAATTGTTACCATTCATTGTTGCTGCTGTTTCTTTTCTTATACTACTTTTTTTTGTTGATTTAATTTTTAATAAGGGTATCTTTGTATTATTGTATACACAATTCCTATTGAATAAAGAAAACACCCTACAAAAAACTAGTATTACAAGTAGAATGACTGGATTCCACATGAATTTATCTGAATTTTCGAATTGTAATTACAGAATTAAAAATCCAACTCCAAAGTTGAATGGAAATTCAAATTTCTAGTCAAATCCGTTTGGAGTCTAGCAAATCTAGTAGGGATTCTAGCTGGGAATTTAGATGAAAATCAAAATTGGAATTCCAGCGAAACTTTTTCAACAGTGTCCGCTCTCTTATATACATGGGAATAAATGGGTACAGTAGATCCTTATTACGCCAATTTACTTACATATACAGCTACCTCTTAAGCATCAATTTTTTTAAAATCCCATGGCTAAAAATATCATTCCCCACCCCGCCATTGTCACCAACACCATCCGCTCTATTAGCCTAAAACCTCTCCAAATATTTTCCCTCCACCCCCAAAAAGTTTCTCACACCACTCCACCCGCTCTCACCGCGATCTATTTAAACTCAATCGAGCAAAATATTATTACTCGCGATAAGCGCGCGTGCGCGTACTTGTTGCCATCAAATCCAACAAACCCACCCCTCGCATCACTCCCATACACCCATAGGTGTTAAAAGACGCACGCTTCTGCGTGCGGCGGCGTTTAGTCGCTTTATATAAACCAGCCCGGCGCTATATTCTCGCCACGTGTCCGGCACGTGACTCTCGTCGTGTCCACACTGCGCTCACGTATCAACGCCTCTCCTCGCCCGCAAACCGCATCATCATCCTACTCATCCTCTTCTCGCGATATCCCCGATAATAGAAAAGACAACAACAATAAAATAATAATGACATCATAACCATCGGGCGCAGTATGATTTTATTTTCTCGCCTGTGCGCGTCACCCTCGCCTTTTTCGGCGCGAGCGACCGCTATATACTTTTTTTATCTCACTCCTCGAAGGAGGAGGCTATCGATGCGGTAACGGAACAGCTGTGCGATCGGCTGGCCAGAAGTCTTGGAGAGCGCGCGTTGCGCATTACCGGCACGCGCGCGCGCGCCTCATTGAAATCGCCGCGGAGACAGATTGCCCGGTAGACAGTTTAACGCGCACGTGAGCTGGATTTTTTTTTCACGGTTGCGCTGGCTTTGTTATTAGTGGCTTTTAAATAATACACGCGCGCGCGCGCTGACGTTTTTCGGCGTACGGTTCTTTTACGCGGAACGGAAGATTTCGACGAGGAGAATATTAATGCAAGGGGTTGGGTAATGCATATGAGATTATCCAAGCACTGGAATAATCTTATAGTCTTAAGCAGAAGAAAATTAGTCGCAGAATCGTAATCCATCGATCTATCACCGCGCACGCGGCACCTATACCACGCAAAAAACGCAAATTCCCACAGCTAATCAACCAGCACCGCAAAACCCACGCAAAAAATCCTATATAATCTCCATAACCAAACTCGCATACCGCAAGTCTCCTCGCAATCCCCTGCATTAAGAATCATCCAAGCGCGAGCTGCGATCGGCCATCGATCTCTCAACTGCGCGTGTCGTCGGCACGTGGCTTTCGCGCGTGTATAAGAGAGAAAGCGGCACGTGCGAGGGCGTAAGCGGCGCGTAATTGAGATATCATAGCCGCGACGGTTTCCTGAACGCTAATTCCCGGCCGACGCTCTCGGCACGTGCGAGAGATGGATGGATTGGCCGTGCGTAAGTGCGCGCCGTTTTGCATTTCCGCGCGGGACGGTGAGCTGGAGTGTGTGTTTAGCGATGGGCTTGTGAAAGCGAGACGAGTGCGCTTTCGGGGAGGATGGGTTGTTGGTGTTGATGGTTGTGAAAGTGATCGGATTATGGTGGTACGGGAGGCTTTTATTGGTTGGTGGGATTTTTTTTCAGTTTTTGTGTAGGTTAAATAAAAGTTATATTGTGTCTAAATTACTTTTAGTATACAGATCGAAGATTGTGTAAAACTAAATTTATTAGTACTTATTTATTTAATTATTAATACTGATGATAAAGAAATCTTACTGTTTCCTTGAATTACTCAGTATAAGTTCCACCAAAAAGTTTAAAAGCAGTAAAGAACAACAGAAATCCATCAGAAAACACAGTGCTGTTTCATACCTCAACCATCCTGCGTACACACAACGCCAGCTCCCGCAAAAATCCAACCACACTCAATTATTCTTAACAACCGACCGCGCATTTTATTTGCAGCGGTCGAAGCGCGAACCAAACTGCAAATATATGCCTGCGGATCGTTGGCCAAATTGCCCCGGGATATTGAGGATGGCGATCAGCTCCTCGATAAATGTTTGCACCACGTGATTCGCCGTAGGCGATTCTACGATTCACAATTGGATTAAGCGTCCGGAGCTACGCATTCACCTTCCTCTGATTGAATTTCGCTCCGCCAGCTCGAGCTAGCGCGCTGGCGAATTCGATTGCACAAAGGGAGGAAATAAGAATGGAACTGTCTACTGTCTTGTCAGTCGGCTTGATGGGCGGGTAATGACTTTTGTTAAAATAACGCACTGAATAAGATTAGCTTCCTTTCTGCTGGAATTTTTATTATTCTATATACGAATTTAATTTTCCAGCAGGATTACAACTTTTCTACATTTACATTAAAGAATATTCACCAAAACATTTTCTTCGACGAAAATTAAAACAACCCAAAACCACACAACAACAAAAAAATCGCATCAAAAGCAATTTGCATCCTTATCAAAGGAAATCCGACAAATCGACTTCTCGCATATACCTCGGAAGACAAAGCCGCTTATAAAACGCGCGCACCCCGAGTCTCTTTACGGCGCGCGGGCTCATAATGGAACCGGTGCGGATGAAAAGGTCGCAATCGCAGGCACAGTGGGCAGTCCGTGGCGATCGCTCCCCGGGCTCGGGCGATGCAAATGCGAGACTCTCTCTCTCTGTATGCAGGCTTTTCAATCAAGGGTGAAGCTCGATCGCCGACCAAACGCTCTCGGCTGGCTTGCCTCGACTGGCTGCGGCGCGACCCCCGCATGGACTTGAAAAAGTAGAGCTGAGAGTGGGGTATGGTTGAGTGGGTGTGTAGTGGATGAATTTTTGAAATTTGTGAAGTTGAAAAATGTATGGTTCAGTTTTTGCGTTTTAGCTGAGAAGTTGGTTTTACTTTAGTATGCTTAGGTTGTTTAATCATAAAAAAGTATTGAAACACTTATAAAATCTGATATCAATATTATTCGTTATTAATTTAAGAAGAATGCTTATAAAAACACTGCTTAAAATTTCAATTTTACGAAAACAAATACGAATAATTCTATTACGAGCCCTTCCATCAACACACAAAAATGCATTCGTACACAAGCGAGTCCTTCCAAACAGCATTAGTGGGCAGCACACCAACCCCACCAGTTCCATCACACTCATCTGCTCTCGAGGCCTGATCCAGATAACGAAGGCATCGTAGTAGAGGAAAGCGAAATCGAAATCACAAATTTGTATCGGACAAACCGAACCCCCCGCATGTCCCCAACATTTTTTTTTTACTAGCTAGGGAAGCTGCCGCAACTACCGCGCGCATAAAGAATTAATGTATTCTCGGGTGGAGCTTTACTTTGCTGTAAAGTGGGCTCTTTATGGAGATAAGAACCTGGGGGTATTGAATTATTTATCCGGGCGAGCGTGAGCTAGGAGCTGCGTGAAGTAATCTGATTGAATACAGCGCGCGCTGGATTGTGCATGCTCTTTGAAAGTGGTTTTTTTTTTGCGAGAGAGGTATTTTTGGGTTTTGAGGGATAGGTTGGTTTGTGGATTTGTTTAAGTGTTTAGGTATGGATGTACTTGTGACTTTTTATAAGATTTTCTGTAATTATTATATCATTAATTCTAATTTATTATGTCAGTAGTATGCACAGATATATTGTCAAACATTTACTATAGTGTTTTTCTATATTAGTTTTAATCTCCTTCTTACGCAACATAAAAATAAAATTTAGTGTTTAACAATAGAAGTGTCAATATGATATCTACCAAAAGATTATAGACTATACTTATCCTGATGATGTTTAGCAAACAATCTTGTAACCAAAACATACTTTTCATTCCATAAAAATATTTTCAAATACAAAGATCTCAAACCAATACTATTTCACCCATACACATTCCCTCAACATACCCCATCACCCTCAAAAACTTCAAACCAACAACTACCCCTCACTCACCCCAAACCCTCGCCAAAACCCTCCCTCAAAAACCCTACTCGCCAAAAACCTCATCACCCCACGATATCCAAACCCGATAACGCCACCACGTGCATAAAGACGCTCCACGGTGAAAGGGTGAACCGTACGCACAAAAGAGAAAGCCGCGCGCATCGACATTAAAATCTCTTACGGAACTCGTGATTACGCACCAACCTATATAAAACACAAGCGGCACGCGCGCGCGTATAAAAATCGAGCCGCGCGGCGATTAGATTATCGGAGTGGCAGGTGAGAGCGCTGGAGCGCGTAACGCCTTCTGACGTTGACGCCGCGGCGCGTACACACCGAGCCCGGCGACAATGCCCCGGCCGATCTTAATCTCCCGGGCATTAGTTCCTGCTTACCGGGGCCATTACCATTATGCGCCGTTATCTCGATTCTGGCTTGAAAAACGCGCGCGGCGGGTGCTATGGGTGTGTGTGGATGAGTTAGTGAGGGATGAGCGTTGCGACTTTTGGAGGGAGGGTGTAATGGAGGTTGATGGTGTTGAGGTGTAGCGTTGAGTTTTGGTGAGCTGGGTTCGGATGTGACTCGGAGTTAACGTCTTTTGTATAAAACTGCGATTCTTTCAATGTGTATTGATAGAAAGTTGATAATATTCTGGACAGAATTTGGTCATATTCTGATCATTAGATGTTATAAATTAACTCTTATCTATAGAAATTCTGCTAAAATAACCCTGGTAGAAAAATGACCATATTCTGGGCAGAATTTCTGGTTAACCAACGTTAAACTGACACTTATCTAGAAATTGTGTTCAAAGCATTTCCAGAGTTTTTACATAAGTGTCATTTTAACTTTTGTTAACCAGAAATTCTGTCCAGAATATGGTCAATTTTCTACCAGGGTAATTATCAATATTTTTAAATAACTTTCATTTTTACATACCTTGACCAGAAATTCTGCCGAGAATATGGTCACAGTATTCTGCCAGGACAAAAATCTTCTATTATATTCTATGGTTCTATCCAATTTCATTAAGCAAGTTTTAATCACGCATTGCAATCTTCAATACCACAAAGTCGCCTAAAGAGCCGGCAGCGAGCCAAACGAGCCCACTAACCCGTGTACAAATCCGCCGGCGCCAAATTAAAAGATCGCCCATACAGCTTTCCCGATAATCCCCCCGTCCGACCTAATAACGCGACCTTTAATACATACCCCCGCCCTCCCCTATCGCCTCTCCAATGCATACTAATTGCCTTAACGTCCCGCCAATTTCCTCTAATTTTCCCCCGATTTTAATAACGCCGACCCCGCGCTGCACTTGCCACGGCGTCTTCGACTACCCGGCATATAGATTCTATATACGTATAATACGCATAAGCTCTGCGGGGGCCTCTGCGTTCGGATAGAAAGAGAGAGAGAGAAGGAGCGCATTAATTTTCATCGTCGAAACCAATTCGCGAACTCTCTCTCTCTCTCTGCGGAAGCCCTCCTTTTTCGGCGCTCGCCCCACTCGGCGACTCCCCATGCCACGGTAAAACTTCGGATAGGGGGGATCGTCTTTTGTACGCGCCGCTCTCTTTATCTTCCTCTTTCTTTCTCTCTCGCTCGCTCTGCTATATAGTCGTCTCTCGAGGGAATGTCCGCGTATTGCGTTTCAAGTCTCTCTATCTCTGTCGCTCTCTAGCTGCTCGTGACCCTCTCTCTAGGAGACCGATCATTATCTCCTTCAAATTCGAGCGAGAGAGAGAGAAAGAGAGAGAGAAGGGGAGGATAGAGGAACACAGCTATGCAACTAACGGCTGCAACTCCTGAACGATCGGCGAAAGTGTCAGCCGGTGTATGTGTACGCGCGCGCTAGCTGTATAGCGCGTGCCTTTTCCTTCCTTATCATAAACTGCCGCTTCCTCTTTCTGGCCGAACGGTCTTGGGTATATTGTTTTGTAACGGTAAAGCTCGATTTGGCCGGCGAGGTTTACGGCCTTTTTCTCCGCCTCGCTGTTTTGTTTTACCTGCGCGCGCGCTGGTTTTAGATAGAAAGGTGAAGGAAAGCTGTTTGTGTGGATAGGTGGATGGTGTGAGGCAGATGCCGATTGTTTATCGGGGATAAGGAGGCGTTTTTTGGACTATCACCTGCTTTCGTAATTTTGAAGATTGGGACTTTAAAGGAAGTGGCGTTTCTTGCAGTAGTTTTAGAATTATATAATAGTGGCTGTATTGTTGAAGAAATTATTAAAATATAATATAAACAAGGTTAAAATGGTTTGCAATAAACACTAAAGTAATATTAAAGTTGAAGAGGCAGTTTCATATTTTTTTTTTGTAAGATCGAAATTTTCCAAAGAACGTGCTTTTTACAAGAAGTCATTCTGTTCTCAGTCAATTTGCACTCTGTATTCCAATGAAAGTTATAAATTTATAACAGATATATACATGTTACATAGGATGATTTACGATGCACTTTAGATCTTTTTAAAGTTAAGCCAATTACGGATAGAAACATGTATCCGTACTTATAGAAATATGTTTGCATATACCATAGCATAATTGATAGAAGCAGAATTCCTTTTTTATAAAACGAAAATCTCCCACAGTAAATATATGATTAAGAAAATGTTGTATCAGAAATGATTAAGTTTGTACTAGGATTTATACATGTAAACAAATCATTACTTTGTACACGTATAATCGACTATGTATGTTAAGTAATAGAAAATAGATGATAGTAGTTGCGAGGCGCAACGAGTTAGTTATTGATTACACTTTGAAGAAGCAAATTCGGTGTAATCTAATAAACAATGTATAGATTAATCGTCCCTTTATAATTGTGCTTAAATAAATAAAAATAAAAAATAAAAGAGTTTAATTATTTGTATTTATAATTTCTATTCACGTAAAATAATATTACATGCGGTAACAAAGCCGATACGTAAAAAATTCTTTTATACTCTGATGACGAAAAAGGCTCAAAAACTATTTAAATAGTTATGTTCGCGAGCCTTTTTCATTTTGTAACTATCATATATTATTTTCGAAAATATAAAAGTGACTTATAGAATTATATAATTGTTCCACCGAGAACTGTAGTTAGCTAAAGGATTAAACTTGCAAATATTTTTTATGAAAAATATCCAAGTTATTGCCTTTATCTGAGAACATTGATGAAAAAGCCCTTGTTATAGCGATTGACTTATCACCCATCCAAGGTCTGATTAGGCTAAACGCTAGTTAACTTGAATGATCGATTTGTTGGGCAGCCATGGACTTCTCCAATAGTATCTCTCTAAATAAATGATCAAATTATATTTTCACATTAAATTGCAAGGAAACAATAAATCTTTGACAGTAAAAATAAAATAAAAATAAACAATCCGCGTGATTAGAAATTAAATTTAAAATATAGCTCACACACCGCAAACTAACAAAATTGTACAAGAACAAAATAAGCACGCTCGCGATTTTCCGTTCCTCGCAAACAAGCCCAACCCAAACCGTACTCCAACCTACTTTTCCACCCAACTATCCTCCAACATAATTACCCCTCTCAAGAGTCACCATTACACGCAGCAGCTCTCGAAGCCAGAATTCCCGATTCCCTCCTCCATCTCCTATCGACACACAGAAAAAAAAAGAACGAGACCAGTGCACCTGGCAAACTCAGCGGAAGAGCGACTATACAGAAACAGGGCGCGCTTAGAGCTGAAGAGGCTCGCGAGCGCGCGCAGATGCCTATCGAGGCGTGGCTCTCGAAAATTAAGTGGACCGTCGTCGGCTTTTCCCCGCGCGCGGCGTGTAAAAAGCAATATATAGTTGCAGCTCTCTCTCTCTCGCGAGATAGAAACAACTCGAGGCTTTATATATGGGGGCGCGCTGCACGCGTCGCTGATCCTCCATTGCCGGGCACAACAAACACGCAGAGAGAGACTTTTTGTCGAGCGATAACGCGCGGCTTCGACGCAGGCTGGATAGGCGGAATTGTTGCTTGCGAGTATGAAAGCCAAGTGGGCGAGTTCGCTGGGTGTATGCAAGTGCTGGGCGGGTATATGGAGGAGTTTTTTTGTGAGAGTGAAATAGCGCGTGGAAAGAACAGTGTGGTACGTGAAGGAGAGAGAGAGATTGTGGAGCTGGGTTGGTTTGGTTAATGAAATTATGATGAATTAGATAAGGGGTGCGCTGAAACTAGAGGCGACGGTTCGATGGTTGTTGCTGAGGTGTACGGTTGCAGGAATAGTTTTTCAATTGTTTGGATAGGTTGAAAATTTGACGTTTTATTATTTTTGTTGCCTTCGAAGAGCGTATTTATGCTCCGCTATATCATTTCGATACGATAATATTTCATTAATACATTTCTACGTCCAACCGAGTGCCATAAGTCCAGAATCCCCAGAGACCAAAAAATACTCCAACACCCCAAAAACAACTGCAACGCAAAATCCTTCCTCCAACCATCCACCCACAACTCACCCAAAAGCAACAGCACACAAAGAACCCCGCTCAATCGCTACTCCTTTGTCCCCACCCCCGCACATCTATACCAGCCATCTTGCTCAAGCCCGCGAAAATGGAAAAGTCGTAAAATATTTTCCTTCACCTTTCTCTCCCTCTATCACTGCCCCATAACGTAGCCTCCCCCAGCCCAGCAGGCGGAGCAACGGCATCCCCTCGACTCTCTCTCTCTCCCCTAAACATCTAACGCGTTCGCGCACTGCCGCCCCCTCCCAAAAGCGCTTTCGAATGACACGAGCTATACACGCGCGAGCGTACAGTCGCTCTTTTTTTTGCTACGGGGGCGCACAGTGGGTACCTGCCCCGAAAACGTTTGTCTCTCTCCCCCCGGTGGACGGGAGAGCGCACCGGGGAGAAGCGTCTTTACGGCTGGACGCGCGCGAATAATGCGAGCTGCTGCTGGCTGGATAAAAGCGCATGTAGGAACGGCAATCCGAGAGCTTTGACGGAGATTACGCGGAAGCGAGCGCGACGCCGATGAGCGTTAACTAGATTCTAATTTTCTGTGAGCTGGGGGGGGGGGGGTAGGTGAGGTGTGCGAGGATCGAGTTTGGCGAGCGGGATTTTTTTGGGTGGCGGGATGGTTGGTGCGAGGTGATAGAGAAGGGATGGTGTTTTAGGATAGGAGCGTTTTTAGGGAAGTGTGGGTTTGTTGATGCTGGACGATTGCGATTGTTGCTTTGATATTTTGTGTTGTTGATTTGAGTTGTAGGTAGTGGTTTTGGGATATATGGAAGTAAAAATGTAATTTAGTCAGAAGCAGGGCAAACTATACCTGGTATACAATTGTGATTTATTTGTGTAGAGATAATACCGATTTCTAAAAGAGAAAATTGTCTAAAAATCATCACATTTTCTCGTTTAATTAACACATTTGTTAATTAACACATAATAAAAATAGTTAATTATCATATGTCAGTTAAATTTTGAAAAATGAAAGGAAATAATGTAAAAAACAATTTAATAATCTTTACTCTATACATTCAACAATTACATGAATGAAAAACTTAAATTACATCTTTCCGCCCTTAAAACCCAACAAGTCCATCGAAACGAAGCATATTCCCTCAAAATAAAAAACACCCCGAACCCAAAACAAACCTGCAATTATCAATTCAAACACCCATAACCCCCGTAACGCCAAAATCCGGCTAATCGACACGATTTCCAGCATCCTCTATCCTAAAACAACACCTAGGGTGCACTCACCCATCAAAAGTCTCATCCCCACACGCTCACATCAAGTCAAGCCTCTCTCCTTCTCCTCTCCTCTGTTTACCTATTCCAACCCGCACCCATCTCTCTTTTTTTCTCCATCCATAAAACCAGCGCAATGAATTCGCAAGTTGAAAGACTTCGTCACATAAGCATGAAAACCATCCCGCTCTCTCTCTCTCTCAAAACTGTCACGCTTTTCAAGGGATTACACGTCGATTACGCGGCTTAATTTCTCGACCCCACATAGGCACCAGCTCGCGCGCTGCGGCCTAGTCCATGGTTTTACAATCAGTCAGCCGTGCTGTGACACGCCGAAGGGGTTGCCTACATAGCCGCTTCATTTTAAAAAGCGGATTACGCTTCCTCTCTCTCCCTGCTTCTTTTTCGTTCTCCGCGTTTTATGGGCGGAGGAGGCGCCTCTGTTTCAACGATGATTGATGGACGCGGCTAAAGGAAAGTTTTGCCAAACACGGAGTCGTGCGGTTTTTTTTTCCCGGATGATTGGTGGCATGGAGTGCACGGAGTCATTGTTTGTCCAACCCCTTTTTTCGATTTTGACTTTTTTTTTTAAGAGCTCGATGTATGGAGGTGGGGCTGGAAGGGTAAGAGGAGATGGGTTTTTTCCGGGGGCTTTGAAAGGCAATGACGATTGGCGAGATTTCACGCGTTTTTCTACGTCGGACGTTGGATTGTAATTTATTACGGGTCGTTACGGTGGTTGAAGTTTCGAGATCGAGCGAGGGTTTGAACGAGATCGAGCTGTGGTGGATAACTATGATTGTTTTGCTGCTTTGTGATTTTTAAAATTGAATGACGTTATGATTTTTGTTGATGATTTTTTATTTTTAATAATAGTATAAGCTTTTCTGGTAAGTAAGTACAATGAATGATTTTAAGCTACAGGCATGTCCAAACGGTTTGAATAAATAATTGCTTAGCAAAATCAACGTGCAAGTCTAAGACTTGCCCCTCGACGGTTCACTTAAATTTCCCCGTTAATTTGAATAACGACTAATAGAATTAGAATTAGAATCAGCTCAGACTATTCATGTATGCAGATTGACTATTTCAACACTTCGGCTTTGTGCTGAATTCGTGTTCCAGCTATGTAACTCTTTGAATGAAAAATCTAATCCGAAATGAAAGTTATACATTTTTGCATTCTGAAAGTACAAAGCTATTATTTGCATCAAAGTTTACATATACCTGCATTATTCACCATTGCAATATTATATCACATTTAACAGAAGCAAAATAGACGATATGTATCAATATCCTACTAGATGCAGCTCTGAATCAAACAAAACTATTCGCAATCTAAACCTGCGATCCTTCTCAAACTTTTCAACCCAAACTAAAATACCAAGCTCACTGCAAACCCAACTCCTCCTTCATCCTAAAACCATCCCAAAACCCTTAATTTCCTCCTCAGTCCCTCAAAACCTCGAACTCGATCAAAATCCAACCCAACCCAAAACCCAACGCTTCTACCATTTTTCAAACACACTCACCCAACCCGCGTATACCTACATCTCCCTCCCAGCGGCCGAGCACTCGTCGCAAAAAAAAGTGTCTGTACATATATATACCGTCAGGCCCCTCGCAGACTCTCGGCCCGCTCGCGTTATATAAGGCGGCCCCAGCTCCTTTTCTCCTAGCGTATATATACAGCATGAATGATGATGTATGGATGTGTACGGGCCGACCGGGGGGAGGCTCGGTAAAGGGTTCCATTGTTGTCGCGCGCGCGCACCCCTCACTCTCCGTATATACGTATTGGCTCTCCTTCGCAGGGGAGAGAGGAGCCAGCTCTCTCTCTCGGTGATATATTGCTAAGAGAGAGGCTGAACGTCGCTCTCTATACACTGTTAATTTTATGCCCGACTTTTTGCCCGTAGTATGTAGGTAGATGCGCGCAAGAAGGATAGAGTGTATGTATATGGCCCTGGGGTGACGAATATGTATGGCCAAGTAGACGGGAGTGAGGATGGGATGTTCCTTCTGTTTTACCTCTGGGCTGCTGCTGAGGTTGCTCTCTAATCAAAGTCTGAAGATCAAACACTTTTTTGTTCCGCGCGCGGCTGTTTCTGTTCTTTTCGCTTTTCAGAGAACGAGTGTGTGTACTTGGGTGAGGGAAGCTTGACGCGCGAGAGACAGAATAGGGTATGGAGCAGATGATGCATACGTATGTGCTTGATTATTGTTTCTTTTCGATGAGAATGTATATCGCTCATGGCCAGTTAATAAATTCAGTCCATTACTTAAAAAATCTTCCAAACTCACCAAAACATTCCAAAAACCCACCCGTCAAAAAACCCATCAAAAATCAAACCCGTCACAACCAGACGCGATAACGATCCCAAGCTTCCCGCTCTCTCACTTGATCGCAGCTCACCACCGTATCCACTCGAGGCAAAAAATAAAAGCGGCGCTCATCAGCGCATATATCGAGGGTTAGCCCCGTGAAATCGGACACCGAGAGCGCGCAGCGCAGCGCAGAAAAAGCCCGCCCGGATAATATGCAAATACGATCGGACACGGTTTTAGAAATTCGTGCCGCGGCGCGCGCAGGCCCCTCGCTCACTCCCGCCAACAATGAGTAATAATAAACCGTGATAAATAGCCGAGTAAATAGAGGAAGGCGCGCAATCGGTTACAGAGACTCTCCCCCAGGTGCTCGCGCGTATATATACTTGAATAAACACGAGCGAGCAAATATTATAACGAGACTGGGAGAGGATATGCGCCGTGTAATCTATGCGCTTTCTCGAGCTGCTTATTCTATATGCACGCGTCTTTTTAACCCCGTTGGCTTGCCAGTGAGTTTGCTAGTATTTGATCTAGGGGTAAAGGTAAGATGGCTTGATGGTTGGAGAGTCGCGTTTATCGGGCGGCTGTTTGAGCTGTCTTTTTTCTGTGTGATGGGTGAGCTGAACGCGATATTAATTAAGGACGAGGATGGATGAGATTATGAATATATATTGAGCAGAGGATAGGGTTGAAGCGAGGAGTTTGCTTATTTGTATAGTTTTTAAATTTGAACAGCTGAGTGATTTTGTCAACTTTTGATTATCGAAAATTTTTGGAGCAATAACTTTAGCAATGATCACGGTTACGAAGGATAAAAAGTAATAACGTTTATAAACGCAGCGAAAGAAAAAGGTACAGATAAAGCACGTGAAAGAAAAAGTGCTCCGCAGAGAGATAGATCGAGAGGCAGTTTGAAATAAATCAGTCTTTTGTCTTACACAAGTTGAAAACGGCCGTTGGGGAGTTGGCGACACGCGCGCCTATTCATATATAAAAGCGAGCCCCAGCTGTGTGCAGGCAGCGCGCCTCGGCGACGCGACGATGCACCATCACCGTTTACATTCAGCGTAATTGACGTTGGCTTTTTTCTGCTTCGGTGCGCAGTGACGTTCAGGTTTTGGAGTATTTTTTTGTTTGTTTTTTTTTTTACGTCATTTTTACGCCGTTGGAAAATCATCAGGGAAGGGACGGTTTTAAAAATGGGACTCGAGTTTTAGATGGAGTTTTGATAGGTTCAGAGTGATTTTTACAAACATTTTTTTAAGTAGTTGGTTGATTTATTTTTGTGAAGTAGATTTTACAATTTAAAAATTATTGACTATTTACATCACAATAAGGTATCAGGACTCAGTTTAAACCTCAGTTTAAACCTGGAAAAACTTATTTTTAACAAAATTCTAGTACCTTTATTTTGTGAGGATAGATATATTGAAGATCTCCGCAAATTTTCAAGGTGATCCGTTGAAAATTGGTTTAGAAATCACGTGGCAACCACCAGAATACATTAAAACAAGATATCGACTTCAATTCGAATTCAGAAGTGCATTTCAAGCATTGGACCAGACTTTTTGAAGTTGTGAATAGGCTGAATTGTTAAATTTAATGTATTTTTATAATAGCAAAAGTTCTTTTAATTAAAATTATATAGGAAAAATTTTATGTCTATATTTAAATTTAATTTTTTTCCCAATTTTAACTGCGTCTTGATACCTTAAGGTGACAATACAATTCCTTTTATTCTTTTATGTTTATAATGAAATATAGTCATTCCTATGAATTATTGAACCCACGCAACTAGTATATAAATTGCCTAATCTCAAACTCAGCAGCCACCTCCATCATTTCAAATTTTAAATCAAATCCCACCCCCAACATCACCTAGCAAAAAACTCACATTACCAGCCAACAAAGAAAAATGAATACCCCGATTCCAAAAACCGTTCTCCGCCATCTAAAATCCATTCCTCTCCTGCAATCACTTTCGGCCATAAAAAAAATGCGTAATTTCGCTCGAAAAGCCCAATCTCTTTTTATATCCCCATACACACACAGCCACCCCCACACATACACGCAGTGATAAATGAATTACGGGGGCTTAACACTGTACGGCTGATCCTTCAGGGCCGCGGGGGTGGCGGTGCAGTGCTTCGGAAATGATTAGAATTAATGTCGTCAGCGCTGCTCGCGCCGTATATATATACGCACTCCCTCGAGGATGTCGAATGAAAGGGAGCAAAAGAGGCGCGCCGTCTTCGTCCTTGCAGCTGTATATATAGGGAGTCTCTCTCTCTCTCTCTCTTTGTGCGCGCTCGCAAGTAGTTGCAAGTGCTCTATAATCGACTTTTCACGTGGCAAAAGCGGGGGACGAGGTGTATGCTTAATCGCGGCGCATCGATAATTCAAATTAAGGAAGAAGCGATGAGAGAGCGGGAGAGATGCAGGCCGCTAAGTGGATCGCGGGTAAATGCATGGATTCGGGTCAGCGGGTGTGCTTTAAAGCGGGTCTGCTGCTTTTTAAGGATGATAATTTGATCTTGGTACTGCGTGGTAAATGGAGCTTTTGTCGATATGAAAAACATATTTTTTATTTACACTGCTCACAAATAAACAATTCTTCATTTTTAATGTAGCGCTAGCGTAAAAAAATAATTGAAAATCGTTACAGAATCAAAAATAGCTAACGTGCTACAGAAGCAACTGCATTGCCGACAGCGAATCTCGCCTTCGACGCGATCTATATACATGACGAAGCAAAGTGTCGATAAATATCGCTGGCAAAGTGTCTCCGCGCGACGTCTCTGTACCTCTCGCGTCATATGCACACACGCGCGCTGCCACTTGACAGGCGCGGACCTCCCGATTACTCATTTAAACGCGCTGCGTGTCTGTATATGTATCGAGTCACGGAGCCGTTATTACTTTTAAGCGGGCCGAATTTCTGGTTTAATAAACGGATGAGCGAACTGTAATCCTCTTAAGGTATAAGGCGAGGGTGCGGGCCGCTGTGATAATAAGTGCGCGAATTTGTTTTGTGATAGATTTGCGAGTATTTCGATTTGGTTTCTTTCTAAGAATTGTGTAATGTTGGGTGTGTGTACAATGCATTAATGTAAAAATTATAAGATGTGTGTTAAATTTTTAACTCGTGTGTATCCAGCAAACAATTAAAATAAATTTATAAGGTTATTATAAGGTAATTAAATCAGCAATGATATTTCCAAATGCGTTAAAACAAAAGTTACACAATATCCCAGAAAAAACCTCCGCAAAACTCAATAATACAAAAGTTCAATACAGTAAGTGCGCTGGCCCCTGTAATCCGGCAACACTCAGTGCTCACCGTAACAATAGAGTAAGAAGCTAAGCACAGTGATATTTATAAACATTTTTTCTCAAACACAATGGACAGACTCCGCTGGCTTCTCGGCAACTCGCTAAAAGTGCAATCAGGCGCACCGCAATCCGGATCAACTTTCTTGCCGCGCCGCTCACGCAACGCTCGCGCATCGCGCGCCACGTCGAGCCGGAAGAAGAAAAAATCGCATTTTTCAGCGAGAAAACTTTGCGGTTTTTCCTAAAGCAGAAGAAAAGTGCGGAAACGCCGGAAGTAGAAACGATCGGACGGTTCGTTATATAAACCGGTGGAATCGGAAGTGTGATGGATTTGATCGATCGATTCGAAAAAGTGCGCGGTGATTTTCTACTTTTAAAACGCCTACAAGTGTCCAGTGTTTCTCGAATTTGAAAAAAGACTGGTGCACCGAATATCTCAACAAATAAAGCATAATAATAATACCGCCCTCTAAAACTTCCACCGCAATCAGCGCACCATCCCCAGAACCGGCTCCACGACGCCGAAGGGTCCTCTACTGTCGCCCAAGGGTGTCAAAAAAGATAATTGCTCGCTCCTAAAAAATCGGGCCACCGGGCAATCATCCTCTCATTAAAAAAAAAAAAAACCCCGACATAAATATAAAACTCTTCCTCTCTCCCTCGCGTGGGTCAATAATGAGGTGCTGCTGCACGTTGCTTGGCGACGCGCGCTCTCTAATCCCGGAAGGGTAGTGCTCCTCTCCTCTCTCGGACGAGTCGCATCTCTCGCCTGGAGCATCGCGCGCGCCAGTTCCTGGCGCGGCATCGCGCGAGCTCCTTCTTTTTTTATTTTTCAAGATCGTTCGGTTATCGGTGCGTTATGATAGTGAGGCGGAGGTTCGGTAAGGCTGGGGAGAAGGAGAGTAGAGATGGGAAGGTGGATGGGGAAGTGGGTGGGAAGGAGGAGGTGGTTGATTGTGGGATGGTGTTGAGGAGGATTCGAGGTGTGATGGAGCAGATGTGCGGTTTTCGGCTGGATGAGTTGAGGAGTTTTGAGAGGTTCACGAGGCTGATGTACCGGCCCACCGATCCTGCTAGTCTTGGTGTCTGCCGCGCTCTTTTCGGTGAGTTGTGATGGGAGAATGTAGTGGTTTGATTTTGGGTTTTTTTTCAGAATGGTTGGAAAAAATTATTCATGGGAATTTCCAAGGGTTTTTTGAGCGATAAGTTATTTAAGAAGTGTCGGTGAATCGGCAATTGTGAAATAGGCATCCTTTTTAATAATTTATTAAAGTTAAGATAAATAATTTAAATTCTATCACGATAAGAGTGCACGTTAATTCGTACTGCGTAATAGGTATGTTTTTAAAAGTTTTAATTTTTTGTTTTCCTAACATTACATTATTCTATATAAATATATCCTTTTTTATTAATCATCATGAATACAATTTTTCATTTTAATACGAAATTCGCCTGATCTGTTCGAATTCTTAAAAGCACTGGAATTTAGTTCTTCGAGGATATTAATCGAAGATGCTCGGGCAATTACGCGCAATTTTCGAATAGACCTCCTGGCAACGTGGGCGGTCAAATGTAGATGCAGAGTAGAAACCGGAAAGGCTTTATAGCATATTCGAAGTGATTTACGCCCGTTTAAACTAGTTACCAAGCTTGATGGATTGGGTGCGCTAACGTTCAGCAGTTAAAATTTTACGATTTGTCGCCTCGGCCGGGGGTACGAAATTATCATTGCAGCCAGTGGCTCTCAAAAATTACAGCTGCGCAGAAAGCAGACCTTTTCTGATTTGAAATTTTTATTAATATGCTGTTAAAGAAATGAATATTTTTTAATATTGTCCGAGTAGAAATTTAATGTTAGATAGATCTAATACTTATTTGAAATTTTTATAATTTCTAGCTAGGCCTTATAGTTAGTACCCAAATCATTGTAGAAACCTACATTAATTATACGGCAACTTTGTTAAGTCCCATCTACTTAATTTTTTATTCAAGCCCACATCAAAGCAAACAAAAAAACTCACGCATCCCCAAAAAAAAATTCGTACAATCCATCATCAACTCCCACGCACACTTGTCACCTCGAATGTCATCCCGCGCGCAAAACGCTCATTGAATCCAACAGCCAAACGTCTTTTCTCTCCCCCCGAAAAGGTCTCTGCATGGTGCTGGACGTGGTGGACGAGCGGGGCTTGGCCAATATAGATCTGAAATGGGGCGAGCCCGAGCTCTGTCACTTTCCCCTGATTCACGGGCTCAAACCTCTAGCTCTGCCCTGGATGATCGTCCTGTACGCGCTGATGTGGCTCGGCGCTTTCGGCATAATGCTCGGCTTGTATTTCAAATTGGCCTGCGCCCTCTTCGTCCTGCCCTACTGGTACATTCATCTCGCCGACAAGAGCTTCTGGAACAATCATTCTTATCTCTACGGGCTCGTTTCGCTGCTGTTCTGGGGTACCGGAGCCAATAGATACTTGTACGTGATGGTTAATGCTTCTTTGATATGCGTAAAAGAAGAGTTTTTATTGGAGTTTCAGGAATCATATTGATATTTTGTTTTAGCGCTCTGGATGCGAGGTTGGGGAAGAGGAGAGAGGAGAGCGTGCCGTACTGGAACTACTTTATATTGAAATTTCAGTTCTTCGCTTTGTACTTCATAGCGGGATTAAAGAAGTCCAGCTGGGAGTGGCTCGAGGGATACGCTATGACGAATCTCTCGAGACACTGGGTTTTTGAACCTTTCAAGTAAGCTGCTTTAAAAAGAGGCTAACCCTCGATTAATGGATAGATACGGGCAGATAGATTAATAGATTAATATGTAGCTGTGAGCGATCGCATCTTGCTTTATTGATTTTTCGAGGGTTAGTTTTTTCGAATTGAAATGGAAAAAATAACAATGCAAATAAAAAATACACAACCATAATTCCACAACAAACATTTATTGAAAGTAAAATATTTACATTAGAGTTCGATGAATTTATTGTTCGTGTGGTGATGATTAAATAAAAGAAAAAAGACTCTGTTGATCTCCGCGAATTATCCCTTTATTGAAATTTTGCCGACGTTTCGGACGTGTTTAATACGTCCCTCTGCAAAGCAGTTAATTAACAAACCAAAGAATGGTCGGAATTCGATTTCCTTGCCAGGTCTTTAGCACTGTGCGTTCTCTCTCATACATTGTTACAAATATGTACTTAAGATAAACAGAGTTTTTTTTCTTTTATTTAAAACATTTACAATTCCATCGTCTGATAAAAACAGTCTCTCAAGAATCATCTCATACATTCCAGACTAGTCCTTTCCTCCGAGCAGACGGACTTCTACATAGTGCACTGGTTCGGCTTCATCTTCGACCTGAGCGTCGGCTTCTTCATGCTCCTCGAGAACACCCGCATCCCAGCCATGTTCTTCTGCACCGCCTTCCACCTGATGAACTCGCGCCTCTTCAGCATAGGTACGCCAGCCAACCGGATATTACAAAATTTCGCATCCACCCTTTCATCCATCGCATACACACACAGCGAATAACTCACGCAATACATCCGCGAGATCGTGACGAAATACCCAAGAAAATAAGCGAGCTTCTTTATTTTCGCAATTCAGGGATGTTCCCTTACGTCTGCCTGGCCACAATGCCGCTCTTTTGTCGCGTCGACTGGCCCCGGAAGTTGATCCACGGAAATTCGTGTAGCGGCGGCGGTGCCGAGCAGCGGGAGAAATCCGGTGCTGCAGCAACGGAGGAAGTGGAGTGCTGCAAGCGCCGGAACTGTGATTCGAGAAAGAATGCAGCTGATGAAGGAAGTTGCGAGAAGAGGGTTAAAAGGCAGCGGCAAGCCAGGCCCGTCTCGGGGAAGCAGAAATTCGTGGCGGCTGTGCTGCTGGCTCACGTGGCGATGCAGTTCTTTCTGCCGTATTCGCATTTTATTACGAAGGTGGGTGTGGAAGAAATGCGAGGGTTTGGGTTGTAAGCTGTTCAGTACGGTCTGAACTTAAAAATGTAAAATCTGAAATGTATCTGAATTTTATCAGTATTTTAGCATTATTGCTGCATTTATGTATACTTCTATAATATTTTTTTTTTTTTTTTCAAAAATTCAGAAGCACAAATTAATCAATTACATTACGTAAAGATTAAAATTTACATTTTAATCCTTACAATTACTTAGGAATTAGCAGCTAGATTCTAAACTTTTATAAAGACTAAAATATAGGTTTTAAACTTTTCATATAAGCATTTAACAGTATAAATTTTAAGCCAAGTTTGCAATTTTATACAGTTACTAAAAATTAAAAATGTCATTATCAAACATTATTTATAAATTGTGACTTTCAGATTTAGTGACCAAAAGTGAAGATTTAATAGCAGAATAACTTTCTTTCATTACCGATGAAAACATGTAGTGGTATTATTATTATATATGATAGTATAACTAATGAATCAAAATTTTGATGATTTTAGTTGTATCTATCCTATAAATTATAGTTATCATCATTTTCTATTATTGATTATACTATACAAAATAATCTAACAGCACAAAAATTTATAATCTCGTAAAAAATCAATTTAAGTATTTACCTTTATAAAGAACTATTGCTCTTATTTATATTTGTTATATTGATTAATTGTTATTTTAACCACTTATTATAAGCAGAATTGCAAGTAATTTTATAACTTATAATAAGTCAATAATATCGAAACATCTGTAAAATAAATTGACAATATCGTGTTCTTTAAGTACCAGATTTTGTTAAATATTAACGATATAAATGAAGAACTATTCAATTTAAAAATAACGATTAACACAATTTCATCTAACTCTTATTGAAACTTACATTATTTACACGATTCCTAAAAATTCGTATACTCATTAATGAAGTTGTTACGCTTCGCTCAAAACGTACTTCATACAAAAGCCACCTGCAATTATTTTCTAACGAACGTAAATACTTCGTGAAAAAAAGGGCTACAACAATTGGGTACCCGGACTTTATGGTTATTCCTGGGACATGATGGTGCACGCGTGGGACACTGTACTCATTGTGGTGAAGGTACGAGACAATGAGACTCAGAAGGATTACTTTTTGGATCCCGACGTTTGGACGCCCAACGATAGGTGGGCCAAGCACGGAGACATGGTTTGGCAGTATGCCCATTGCATTAAGGTATTTATATCAATTAGAATATAAATGCTTCAGTATTACGTTAGTATTACTTTAATATTATTTTAACTTTACTGTAATATTACTTTAGTATTACTTTAGTAATACTTCGATATTACTTTCATATTACTTAAATATTTCTTTAGTATTACTTCAATATTTCTTTAATATTTCTTTAGTATTACTTTAATATTACTTTAATATTACTTTAATATTCCTTTAATATTACTTTTTATTTATACTTTAGCATTTTTACGTTTTAATAGTTTATTTTTCATAATCAATTTCATTATTGAAATTACAATTTAACGCTACCTTATGGTACATTTAATTCCACTTTAAAGGTTATCCTAATGAAATTATGAAAATCCGTTGCTATTAA
Source organism: Eupelmus urozonus (assembly GCA_900480035.1). Taxonomy (NCBI): domain Eukaryota; kingdom Metazoa; phylum Arthropoda; class Insecta; order Hymenoptera; family Eupelmidae; genus Eupelmus; species Eupelmus urozonus. The sequence goes on from UELX01002277.1 coordinate 28,550, forward strand.
TTTGACACCTATATAAAGTGTATTTTAATAGAACGTAATCGCATATCTTTTCAGGACAACCTGCAGAGATTAAAAGGAGACAGTAGACAGCCGAAGGGTCCATGGGCGAGCTTGTCATCGAATCTGAGCGTCTACGTCGACGTCTGGTGCTCCCTAAACGGCCGCTTCCAGCAGAGGCTCTTCGACCCGTCCGTCGACTTGCTGAAAGCCGAATGGCATCCGCTTAAACCAGTCCCCTATCTGATGCCGCTGTTGCGTCAATTCAGCTCCTACCGGTATGTGTCTTTACATACATTTATGCAAACGACGTCGAGTCTTTACTTATTGCATTTGGCAAATTATGTCAAATAACTGTTATATTACTGTCGTTGTTGTGCAGATTAATATATACATCTTATAATGGCCACAGGAAATTTCATTTTATATCTTTAAACTAGTTTCTAAAGAAGCATAATACGCTCACTCTTCAGAACCACCATTAAAACGAGCAAAAATATCGAGCGAGTATCATTAATTACAAGGCCAAGCCAAGCCCGCTTGAAACCAAACTTTATCCTTCAACAATCCGACAATCCTCTTCAAGAAACTGCAATTTACCTATTTCCCGCCTTTACACACTCACCCATTCAAGCATCTCGCGCACGCGATCTCTCATCTTTAGCGACGTATACCGACTGGCTAATTCCCATTACACATCCTCCTTTCCTCCAAAGCTCACAGCTCGACAGTATCCAGCGTCACGTCTACTCCTGGTCCAACTACACCGACGTGCTCTTCGTGGCCGACTATCCCGGCATGCTGCTGGAGAACTACGTGGACAAGGAGCTGGCCAACGTGACTCTGAGCGTGCTGGAGGGCGAGGTCGCTTACCTCGGCGACGACGAGGAGGAGAAGGAGGAAGGATGCGCGGCCGTGACAATAGGGAAAGGCGGCACCAAGCGGATAGAGGCCGGAAGATTCCACAAAGTCCTGACCACCAGTCCGCATCCGGCTTGCTACATGTACACCTTCGCCAATCGGACAAAGCAGCAGCTGGCCGACCGGGGGTAATTTTCTCGAGCGCGTTTCTCTTGATGTTGTTGTTCTTTTGCCTTTTCTTTGGCTTGGGTGGCTGTTTGACGCAATGAGAGTGCACTGTGCGCGTCTTAGAACGATGAGAGTTCTTGGATGTGTGCCGGTGTTGAGTTAGGTGGCTTGAATGACGATTGTGCGAGGTCTGGAAGTTGTTTTTGGAAGTCAATTTTATCTCGAAGATTAGCGTTTTTATTGTCTTGATTAATTTTGTTTAATACTTTTTCAATTATGAAAATTAAATAGTATTTTTCAAAACTTATATTCTAAAGCCGTATAATGTATGATACATTTTTAACAAACTATATTTTAATATGTCACAAACATGATGCTTTTTTTAACTAATTTTTTATGCACACACACATCCACAGGATAAAAGAGCCGACGAGGACCAAAGCTGCGTTCCCCATACTCAAGGAGATCGGTTACAAAATCGACGCGTTCGGCCGCGCGGTAGCTCACATCGTTAATGCAGTACTGCATCTGACGCTTGGTCTGCCAATGATACGAAGAGTCTCGCTGGACTGATCTAATCTCGCGAGATAAAAATGTCTAGAAAGCTCAGCAGATCGAATCTGAATTCAGATTAAAATTTCTGGACTTGTATGCTTTATCGGCGCGTGCCGTTATTACGTAATATTATGCGAATTCATGTGATATATTTTTATTGTGTATTAATGTTTACGAGCATGTTGACTTCCTACTGTGTATTTTATTCAAATAAATTATGCATTTTCTGAATAACTTCTAGTGGTTACTGATTTGTGATAGCAGATTGTATTAAAACGAAGTATTAGCGTTTGCTGGACTAAAAATTGATGCGTAATATCTTCAAAAAAAAAGTAAAAATGTGTTTAAATAGAAACAAAGCTAACAAAGTTTAAGTTACGTTATATCAAAGTTTACGCAATATTTGAGGTTTTCTAATCATCATAACTTCGAAAATTCGATAACGTATTAGATAAAGAATACTTATAAAGAAAATTCAGAAGTAAACTTTTGCACATTAAAATAATCTATTCTAAAATTAATGTATTTAAAAGAAATGAATAATATAACCGGTTTTATTGATTAAATTAAGTACGGCCTTATCAAACGTATTATTAGTCGACATTCCACTGTGATAATTTCATTCAGCAAAAAATTCGGACACACACCTTCTTATTTCGCAATATTATAGTCTACCATTCAAGATAAAACACGTCATAAACAAGCCCACTTAAAATTAAAACAGAACTTTTCTTTTATCAATTCGCACTACTCGAGTTACATTATTTCTTACAATCCCAAATAACCCAATTTTTTTCTCCAACCTTCACGCTCAGCCTTCATCAACGCGTCGATAACAGCCATCAATCGACCTCCACCAGACAATATCCCAAATTTCCAAAACCCGCCACAACAAAACCAATCCTCGACCTCTTATCATCTTCCTAAAAACCCCCCAGAAAACTCAATCCTCCCACCCACAAAGCACCAACACTCAACATTCCGCAGTCGTACTCAGACCTCGCACGCGCAAACAGGTCTCTGCTCCGTCTACTCCTCCATTCCTCGCTCGATGACGCCTCGGAAATTATCTCTCACTCGGCACGAGGTGCGATAACGCGCCGGAGGCGCTCGGCGCTTATCGCCCGCATAGCTAGCCGCCTTTGCCGTAGACGCGAGATGGCAACATTGTTTCGATCGGCCGAGCACAATGCATCGATCGCGATCGATTTCGGCGCTTTAACGCGGGAAATGTCGCAATCGCCGAGGCACGTGAGATAAGAGTCGGAGCGCGCGCGGAACGTGCTTGTGTTGGGAGCGCGCTTTGAAAGCGGAATTAAGGAGCTGAGGCATTAAGGAGAGGTAGGATAGGAAAAATGGAAGTGGCTGGTGCCGAGGAGATGCAGGGACAGGAGGACCCGCTGGCCAAGGCGCTGGACAAGCTGGGCGAGGGCTCGCGCTTTCTCTGGATGATATTCTTCTTCACGATGTTTCCCACGATCTTCGCTGGCATGCACTCCAACACGTATATTTTTATCGCCGAGGTGAGTGTGGATTAACGCGAGGTTTGGTTGATAAAGAAGCAAGTGTATAGACTTGGGTGATTTTCTGGCTCTGTTGTGGGAGGCTGACAGGTGATTTACGAGCGAATTGTTTATTTGCTATCGAGCTGCGGTGTGCCAAGTGCAGCTTGCGATTTAAATTTAGAACGTCTGCAATTGCGTGGGCTGTGATAAAAGGATGAGACAAAGTTCAAGTTTAATCGAATAATGTCATCTTTATTTATTTACTTGCAGTTGAAACTGGGAAATAATAAACTTCATATTAAATATTAATAATAAGAATTTTTATATCACTCTTGACGATGAACTCGTTTCTTTTTTTTTTATAATATGAGAAACAATGTTAATAAAAAAATTTGAGGTTTTCTAATAAAAATAAATTGAATATTTTGACATTTGAAAGAAGTATAAGAAGTTTTACACAGTATGCAAGGAAAAGACAGTGTGGAAACTTCAGTATTATGAAATAGCTTGTTTTTCCTCCATCTTAAAACTATAATTCTATTGTGAATTATCTAACGAAGAATATTTTTCAATGCAAAGTTAGCTAAACATAAAATCGAAATCGCGTTAAAGAAACAGAAATTAAAATTTTTTCCTCTATTACTATTTTTTAAGTAGTTTCAAACTACATTACATATGAAACAAGTTTTTTACACTTCAAGAAAAAAATTAACAAACTCTATCAACTAAAAAAATCCAAATCATCTAATACCCAATCCATTAGAAATCAATCCCTTCACTTTCCCCACAACAAAACGAATTCCAAACCATACACAGTAGAAAATTGTGTGTTTTGTGTAAATTGATGCCTCATACACAAATTCTGTGTAAATATATACAAATTTTCTGTGTAATTAAAACATAAAATATGCTTCTAATTTACACTCGTTTTGTGTTAATTGTGTGTAATCGAATTTCATTACATATAGTAAACTGAACTACACAAAATTTGTGTAAAATTATTTTAAACACATTTACTGTGTAAAACATACTAGTACACAA
>UELX01002278.1:0-32654 GCA_900480035.1 Eupelmus urozonus
CTCGCTCATGTATCGAACCGTATTTTTTGATACGACGTGCACAAAGCGAGATTTAGCATACGCTTTGTTGCTCGAGCTTTCATCACAAAAAAATCATCACTTATTGTATTACTTTTATAATAGAACAGCGTTATACTCGCTTTAATGAAATTTAAACTTCAATGTGACCTTTAAATGACCCTCAGAAGATATTTTGCCCAAAGACTAAATACATAATATCTGATCTGTAATAAAAAAAATAGGGGTTGCATTAATTTAGAAAAAATTTGAACATTGAAATAACCTTAATAATGTTTTCAATGAAAAAATCAAGGTCACCAATAAATTCCTGTGACAAAACGTTACAATTTTCGTCGAATCGATTTTTGATAGGCTTATCGTTACTTTTTTTATATTGTGCATAAGATGAAGAACTTTAATTTATTTATTCCTAAAGTATATTGCAGAGAAATAGCTAAAAATTAAACGCATGAAATTTTTTATTTACAGGGATTCCTTATGTATCACGTAACGTCAGCCGAAACTTCATGGAGGCAAATGTACGATGTGATGACTGATCTAAAGAGTAAATATAGCTGCATTGATGATTTCTCCGTACTCTCATCCACGCTTGAACAGCTATTTTTGCTATTCGCTAGAGCTGCGAAACGATCTAATCGTAAAACTTATAAATAAACTGATTTCTAACGAATTTCGAGGACGATATTATCAAGAACCAAAGGCTTGAGGATTAAAGATACTGTTAAGTGTGATATTAAAAGTTATAACCAAAATCTAAGTAATTCAGGTAAAGCGAAAAGTATTCAGTTTTGATATAGTATCTTGAATTCGAAAATATGTCACAATAAGACATATAAAAAGTAAATTTATTGAAGGATTGTATTTCAATATATTATTGAAGAGAGGTCGTATTATTATACGTAGTATCAATTAATTACCGGGACAGTAGAATACTGTGATGCCTACTTTTTAACTGATTTTGCTGTCCCGGTATTTAATTCGCACCCGTCATGTATTATTATACGTTTTCAATTTAAAGTTCTTTTTTTTTTATATTTACACCTTTTTAACATCGTACAACACGTCAGAAAAATTCAAAACATAAATTAATAAAAAAAAGAAACAAGCAATTGAAAACGTATAATTAAAATATATTAAAACTTAATATAACTTTTGGCTTTAGCGCGATGATAACTGTAGATATTAAGAGGGGATGCACAGTGAAATTCATTCTAATTTCATTTTATTTCTAATATGATTTTGTAATTTACGACTTTCTTCACAGTATTTTTTATTATAGTACTATTTGTGGCACAGTATACTTAGCACCACAGTAAAAGTATTAAAACTTTTTAATAATATGAAACAAATATGAATAAATTTTTTGAATTAATTTTACTCTTTATCTCCTCATTATCTAATTCGGTGTTCCATTTCATGTTTTAAACAGTTATTTGGATGCACTATATGTATTAATTTATTCGCGAACCTAATGTAAAAATTGTAAAATTTTGTATGATTATACTCGTAAAGAATATTCAAAATAATAGGCTAATTATGAGTATTAAAAAAAAATTGTAAAGTTTTTAATTGCTCCGAAAAAAAGGTTTAATATTTTTAAACATTTGCAATCTAATCGTAAAGATACTGCCGCATTATAATGCCGTTTTATAAATAACTCTTAAGGCACTATTCTATCGAAACTTGTAAAGGACTTTTTATTCAGCAGTATTTATAAGGCAGCTATGGAAGGAAGTCTGATAGTGCTTTAAGGTAAATCTTAATTATTTCTCAAGCCAAGCTTGAGAAACCGAATAAGGCTGCAATATTGGAATTTATATTTTTTGTGAAATCTGACAAATAAATATATAAGTCATGAAAGGCATTAAAATGTCTTTTATATTAACTTTGAAACACTTGGATAAATTTCGTCAAAGTGTTTAAAATATTATTCATTATTTTTATAATAATTAAGTGTTCAGAGAATTGCCATAGAACGCAGTTTTGAAAATCAGTTCTCGATTATATATTTATTTTTTTTACAAAAAGAGTATTAAAAAATTGTTTAAAATTTATATTCTAATTAGGAAATTCGAAGTTCATCAGATTAATTACTGATTTATATATTTATTATCTATCCAAGCGCATTGAATTTATCGTTAAATTTTCAATTGTCAGAGAATTTAAAAGATCTGATTAAAATAATTTGCACGTATTTCTCCATGAATCGTAAAACGCTTTCGCTTGATTTTGTTTTATCTCGTAATACGATCGGATAACAGTTGTAAGCAAGGAGCGTGCTGCGAATTAAAGAGAAAAAAGTAAGAGAGCAAAAAAGTATTATTCTTTGTATAACAATGTATTTGTACTTTTTTAAATTTTATGTACTTTTATATTGTCACTGTTTTATAAAAGAAAGTTTTCGATTTATAATATGAATATGCAACGAATATAGGAATTGTATATACTTATTTTAAAGACACAATATAATTGTCTTTTTATATTCAATCGTTGTAAAATCAAAATAGATTAGTGAATCTCATTCATAATGAGTGTACAAAAACTAAATTTGTATACAATGAATCTTCAGTTAGTATTTTATATTACTCACCTGCATATATCACCTCACCAATATTTTATGTACAATATACATAACGTTTACCACTTATGTTTTTTTAATTAAACTTCTTTATTGTCTAAGTTTGTATCTATTTATCTTGTCAATAATGCGTTTTCGTCTTACATATCTTGTAACAATAAACCTATAATTACAAAAAATGCTTATTTTAATAAAAATGCGTTAAAAAATTATATTGAATGTCTTATATTTTCTAATACTTTACTAGCGAGATAAATTAATGAATGCAACAGAATTAATAATAAAAATATAATTATTTTTTGTATTTCTTATTTTGTCTTTTTTTTTATATATAAAGATATGAGTATAAAAAAAAATTTGATCTTTTGATAGGCAGTGGCAGTCACCACATACACTGTGACAGTTTGGAGCAATCGTTGATGGAAAGAGCTAATTTTATGTTAAAACAGGTAATAGTAGAGCATCTAATGTTATGTGTGCGTGGGTGCGTATGTGCATGCGCGTGTGTGTGTGTGTGTGTTAAGAATAATAATGTTATTGTTATGAATGAAAATTTATTAAATAGTGATGAAATATTGAAAAACTTCTTAAATAAACTTTGAATTAGAAACCATTCTGCTACTTAAATTATAGATTTTTTGAATGATTTAAACAATTGTTTTACACGGTAATGATTAATTCGATTTTTGGTTTTAACGTTTTATTTATAGTATAGAAAGAATAAATAAAATTATTTTGCATACAGCGTGTGCAAATTGTGATTAATCTCTTTGATAGATTTTTAATATTCGAAAATAACATCACTTAAATTGTAGTCTGAAAATGAATTTCATAATAATATGAGTGAATCATACATTTTTTATTTGAACTAAATGAAAAAGGCGAGATAAAAAAAGGCGAGATAAGCTTGGTGGGAGTGAGTGGTTTTCTTTTGTTAAAGATCTGTAAGATCTGTAGAGAATTAAACAAATATTTTAAAAAGAAAGTTTCTTCACTTATCACGTTTGAAACAAAAAGAAAACTACATTTTTTCTTACTACCAAAAAAGAGGATTGCTATGGTTTATTAAAAAGGGCCGATTTTCAGATATTGTCTGACTTAAAAGTCATGAGACAGCAACTTAATTAAGATTAAATAAATAAAGACAAGAGGATTTATGATAAAATAATATTTATTTTGTTCCGTACAAAACATATATATATACTTACATATTATCACATGATTTTCCAGTAACCAAAAGAATAAAAAATGTATAATAAAAAATATACAATTTGTGCGTTGTCCATTTAGATCGTTCGATACAAGGAAAAGTCTGTGCCCTATGAGTAAACAATAAATTGATGTATTTACAGGGTAGCTCGCAATCGGCAGCGGCAGCTCGCCTCGAGCATCGGATAAAAAAGAGGGAGATGGAAAGGAAGGGGCAGACGCGGCTGCGTCTCGATCAGCCGTTGTAGCTGTGGTGCCAGCGCGCACCTGATGGAAAACTCGACGACTTAGTATTTGTATCCACCTTGAGAGCTCTGATAGCCGCCTCCGCCTTGGGAGCCTTGGAAGCCACCTCCACCTTGGTAGCCGCCGCCGCCGCCGCCAGCCTGGAATCCACCTGCGCATAATTAGATTTGTGTTATACATGTGTCTGAAGAGATGAGTGCACCTGTGTCTTTGCGGCTTTTTGAATTGATGGTTATGGAAAATGGAAAAAATGATTGTACAGGTGCACTAGTTGATTTTTTCCTCAGTTCATTGAATGATTATATTTTTTTAACAAACTTCGTTTAAATGATAAAAAAAATACCTCCTCCAGCGCCTTCACCCTTATAGCTGCCATCCTGGTTCTCTCCTCTCGCCTCCGCCGCCAGGGCCAACTCGACACCCCTCTGGATCTCCGGCGGTATCGGCGGGGGCGTGGGTATGTGGGCGCCCTGCGCGTGGAAGCCAGACTCATCGGCCGTGTAGCTGATGCTGTAGACCTGGCCGTCCGGGCCCGTGTAGCTGTACGAGCCGCTCACCGCCTCCGAGTTGCCTGCGCACCGTGAGAAAACGTTCACTTACACATAAGCTAACACCTACTTTTCTCTTTCACTCGCAGCTACGTATATTTCAGACTCGATTCGGAGAAAGTTGCGCGCAGATGAAAAGTCAGCCCTCGCTGTTAATTACAGCCATCGCGGAGCTTTAGGACGCGCCTATTGTGATAGAGCCGTAGAGATAAATTTTGCTCTTATTTGAAGAATTCGAGAAGAGGCGCAATGCATCAAGATGCATCTGCCGTTGACTTAAGTGCAAGTTGGATCGGGTGGAAAAATCGCGGCTTTACGAGCCGGTTTACGTAATACGAATCGCTTTCGATTTCTGATGCACAATGGCCGAATCTACCCAGATTCATTAGATAATTCTATTAAAAACCATCCGCTGGTGGTAATATATTATAATATTACGTAAAGCTGCAAGGCCTGTAATGTATTACTTGCGCGCTCGCGGCAAAAAGCAAATTTAAACCGATGCTCGACATATCTGTAGTACGGAAAGTAACGAGTGTAACGTAATCTTTACAAGCACGATAACGTAATTAGGTGGACGCTACACGGCGCCGATATACTTTGTTTTGACGCGTCTTTTTTTTTTCTTTAAATGGCGAAGCTATTAAATAATGAAAGTCTTTGGATGTTTACGGTTTCGCTGGATATACATCTAGTGATTATTCAGTAGTAAAAAACGGAAATATAGCGCCATCAAGTGACTTTTATCGCGTCTTTCTTAACTTTTCTTCGAGTTGAAGATTGATTTTTTTGCTTTTTCGTTCACGCGCTTCTCGGCTTTCTTAGAGTCGTCAAAATTTAAGGCTGCACGGAGAGGATGGTTTAAAAATTTTAAAGTCTGTTATTACGTTGCTCACTAGTATGTAAATGAGGACTGTTTGTCTATTTGAGACAGAAAAAATTTGCTATTACATATATTTGAAATTTTCTGTTGCTCATTCCGTTCTCCATATAATTTGGAATTCAACTTAAAAAAAATACCTACTACTGTATTTGAAAAAAATCAAGTTTTATAACATTTAAAAAGTATTTGAATCTAAAAAAAAGTAATGTACGAAACTTGTAGTACTATGTTGGGAAGTAATGGTCTCGTAATTAGACAAATAAAACGAGTATTCCCGTCTGAATAATGTGAAACTTGAAAATAATGAGTGCAATGTTCGCGAGGCAACATATAATCAGTTCATCTGAATACATTCAAGTAGATTTACGCCGAGTTTGGTGAGGCAATGGACTTATCTAAGTTATGGTACTACTTGGCACTAATTGAAAAGCACCTACTATTTTAACACGATCTCAGTGTGTTGAAAAATACTATTTATCGACTGAATTAATAGACTTACTTGGAGAAAAATTTTTGAGTAAAGAGTACTATATATTTTACTAGCGGAGACCCAAAGTTGCAACATTAAGAAAAATTACTATACTACATACTAAATTTTACCGAAAGTGTGGTAAAATTAATGCTAGTTTGAGTAAAATTTACTAGGAAACAGTAATTTTTCTACATATTTCAATTTTCCATTACTAGAAAATATAGTAATTTTTACTATAGCATTTTTACCATGTTATAAATCACTAAATTTCCATTACTGTTTTTCCTCACAGAAAGATACTGTAGCCAGAGTAAGCAGAAAAAAATCATACCTTGTGCTTGTCCCTGCTCCTGCACCTGAATGCCGTTGCCGGTCTGGTAGCTGTATCGGTAATTGCCGTCTCCGCCGTTCTCCGCGTCGAACGAGACGATGGGAATCTGGGGTCCGCCTCCGCCTCCACCTCCGAAGCCTCCTGGTCGGCCGCCGAAACCACCGGCATTGCCTAAGGATTTCGATGGTGAGCTTTGGTTTTGTTAAAGGGGCTGCGCCGATTGCTTTTCGGTGCAGGGCTGAGATTTTTTTGTTTTACATTTTTCTTTTCGTTTTTATTAATAAGTTTTCTTTGTTGTTATCTTATTCTTACAAGAATCTCGAGAAACACCGGGAATCTCGAGAAATGTTGGAATTTCTCGAGAATTCTCGGGAAATCTCGATAAAAGTCGAGATTCTCGAAGATTCTCGAGATTATAAAAGAGAAGGATTATAAGACAGGATTCCGTCTCGTCTCGTCTTGTCTCGAACGTGGTCTCGCACATCCTTACTAATTATTAATTATATGCAAGTAGAAAAAACCTGTATAGTACCGACATTTTTTAATGTATCTATCTTCTAAATTTTATGCAGTTAAAATATTTTTAATTTTAAAATTAAAACTAATCAAAAATTATATATTTTTAAAACTGTATTTTAATAATATTTTTGTTCATATGAAACGAAATAGTAAAGTTTTCTGATACAAAGTTAATAGTTGTCACAATGATTTTAAATGGAAAGTAAAAAGAGTAATTATTCATCCAAATCTGCTTTATCGTTTATTATTTATAATATATTTTTATTTATAATTTTATTTCCTTTCGCAATTTTTATCTAAAAAACATATTTTTTAAATTTTATAAATTTTGAATCCGTTTCAAAAAGCTATGAATAAATAATAATTTTCAAAACCATGTCGGTAGCTACAGTACTGTATTTTATAGAATGAATTTACCACCTCCGAAGCCTCCACCACCAAAACCTTTATTGGGAGCTTGCAAGCCCGTACCACCAGCTGATCCCGCGCTACCGGGCGGTAGGTAAGTGTTGTCGAGCCGAGCCGCTAAGCACGTCTGCGATGCGACCAGCAGTACCGCTGCTAACTGCTGAAAAGATAAATTCTTTTCATTTTAATCATTTTTTTGGTAAAAATAAAAACTTTTTTTATGTAGAGAAAAATTTTTTGAAAAAATTATTATACTACTGTTTCATAACACGGAATCATTCTGTAAGAACCAAAAAAATGCTATATTCTTTTGAAAATTTTACTACATTTTTAGAAAATCTTACCATAATTCTAGTAAAATTTTCTAAAAAATTTGGTATTTTTTTGGATTTTTAGTCCGGTATCACTTTATGAAACAGTTTAGCAATTGTTTTAAAAAATATTTCTCCGTATATAAGTATTTTGGATAGGATATTTAATTTTTTCTTTTTATTTTTGATTTTAGAAACCACAAAAGAAAAAGAAAATTTTTGTTAGGACTTTGATTATTAAAGTTATCATATGTTTTATTTCCCGTTTTCATATTAAAAATTTGATAAAATTTGACAATTTATTTTAAGTGAATTCATTTAAAAATTAATTTTATATTTCCTATAAAATATAATAACTATATTTTAGAAAATATAAAAAAGATTTTTCTAAATTACAATCCACGTACTGGATTAATTTAAAAACAAAATCACTTTAAAGCTCGATTCACAATTCAATCACTACGAAGCACTTTTGTATTATAGATGCACGAGTAAGATGCAATATAATATTATTACACCACTTTGATATCAGTCTTTTAATCACTTTGCCTACTAAATCGAACTTCCTACAAAAAATAATTATATCTGAAATGAAATAAAAAATTGTTAAATTAAAAAATCAACAAAAAACGCGTTAATTTATAATAATAGTAACAGTACTGTACAATTATAAGATTAACATAAAAATTTTAAGACATCCGATAATAATAAGTCGAAAAAGTTATGTTTCATTTTAAAAAATACGTAAGATCCACTTCGCGGTTTCGAAAATCGACAAAGCACAAAGTACTGACTTTGACAAAAAATCCGATCGATCCGCAATCTATCAAGTCGAGCTTTAAAAAATTAACCGCCGTAAAATCCAAAAAATAAGTTATCGAAAATTCGAAAATGAGCGTACCAGCTTCATGTCGGCGATTATGAAAAGGGCCTTTTCCGTGAGCCTTCGGGGGAGGCTTTAAGGGCACAAAACACTAAATAATCCAACAAACAAACTCTTCCACTAGATGATGAGCTCCTCGAGGCGGGAGGCGCGCTATTGTCGCTCTCTGCAGGCTCCCCGGCAACTTTTATACCTCTCCGGCTGCCTCATCCTCTCACCACCGCTTTGCTCTGAGCGCTCTCCTCTCGTCCTTTGTACCTAGACCGCCTCTAGCGCAAGCCTACGCGCGCTCCACGCACGCAAGTCTCTTTCTCCCCCTCTCTCTCTCTCTTTCTCTCTTTTTTTTTTCTTTTTTTGTTGCCGTCCGCATATCCGTGACGCAAAGTCGCGCTGTGTGTACGGCCTCGATACATCGAAGGGTTTTTGGGGGGCTGCGCAATTTTTTCGGCTGCCGGCTCTTTTGTTCTGGCCGCGCGGGAAAAAATGGCAAGGTGGAGCGCGCGCGCGCGCGCTTGGGAAACTAAGGCCGATATGACGCGATCTCCTACGTGTATAGTGGGAGGCTCCGCGAGACCTGATTTCGGAGTCGCTGCGAGACTGGCTTTGATATATGCGAGCCTGAAGCCGCGGGCTGTCGAAAACGCCGGGACGAACGGCTGGGTGCAGGGTACGGCTGAGACGTAGGGCTGGTACCGTGAAATTGAGACTGGAATGCGGATTGCCGGGGTTGCGGCGAGAGGCACCCGAGGGTAGAGATTATCGAGCTGGCTCATCTTGTTTCATGAGCGCTTTTCGCGTTAACGCTCGTTTTATTGCTTAGGTGCTATTTTCATTTTTCTCGTTCTGCTTTATTTTACTTATCCTGTGTATGTACGTATTGTTAGGTCTTTTTTTATTCTTTTTTCTGTATTCTGTTAGTCATCAAATTAATTTTATTGGGAGCGAGCATTTAACAATAATTTTGTGCAGGTGTATATTTCTTTTTTGCTTGTTAAGGTTCGTAATAAAACTAACAATTTTTTCTCTCAATTATTTCATAGAGATGATATATCGAATATCTTTTATTTTTATACACTAATTATTAGTTATAGTGTGGTATAAAATAAAAAGATTAAATAACGAAAAAAAATTAAGTACTTTGATGCATTTAAAAAAAAATTAATATCTCGCGTTCTATTATTTTTTCACCCTGAACAATTTGAATATAGTATTTTCAAATTATGGGTCTTGAAAAATCGGTTACATGAAATAATATGTAGTGATTTCTATCAAGAGATTTTTCGAAAAACAAAATCAATCCACTTAACGCTCATTCAAAATACTTTCAGAAATCGAACATTCACAAAATTACTTCTGCTAACTTACTAACGATCACCAAACTAAACAATTCAATCCAGCCCACAGCATTTACAGAAAATTAGCCATCCCCGCAACAAGCGAGCTCCAGTCGAAAAGCCATAACGCAAGACTAATTCCAATTTTCCGGCGAAGTAGTCTAAAACGCTCGTAGCAACGATTGCCGCTTGCGCGTGCGAGAAGTATCCCGCGCGCGCGCGCGAGCAGCCGGCGAAACGCATATAACGAACTGTTTTCCCGCGGCCGCGACTGCAACATCGCAGCACAGTGCAGAGGTGACGAGCGGCCGATTTAATTTTTACCGCTCGTTAAAGTCTCCGCGTTACGAGCCGAAGCGCCTCGGCTTTTCCGCTACTATGCGCCGAGGATGCGCCGTTTCTGCGTAAGAGCGTCGCTTAATTATCGGATAATTTTGTTTGCATTATATGATGCTGATTATTAAAGCGCTCGTTTACGCGATTTCTTTCATTGAATCGTAAACGTTTCTCAAGAGACAATCTGCACCTGACCTACCTTAGGTCTTGCCACACTCGGCGTGTAACTACTTGGAAATTCGCGGGGATTTGTGAAAAGTCGGTGTACTTTCAGAAAACAAAGTAATATTTTTAACGATTTCGTATTTGGATTTCTGGAAAACTAAACTTCCTCGCACAAAAGTATTCCCTCACCATACCCCAGCCTAATGAAAACATTCGTTTTTTCCATCCACGCGAAAAGCGCCAAACGAAGCCATCCAAGCGCCATAACAGCTCATCAAGCGCGTTCGTTTTTAATTAGAGCCTCGGCGAGATCCTCGGATGCAAATCAGCCGATCTCGCATACTTTCTCTCCTCAATAAAATAAAAAATCCCCCTCGTACTCATCGAAACATTATTCATAGCTCTATCAAAGGGGGGTCGCCTAGCTACATCTTGGCCAGCTCTTTTGAAAAAGCGCGCCGCGTGGAAAGGAGGTTACGTCATTGCACAACAAGCCCACTCTTGCGCGCAATTAAAAACGATATCAAAATACCGCTCGCAGACGCGCGCAATACGCAATATAATCTCATGCGCGTATCATCGACGAATATCTCTCTTCATGAGCGCGAAAAAAAAAAGAAAGAGGCACGCAGTGATGATAGAGCTGGAAAATGCGTGCAAGGCGCCGCTCCTAATTTTTTCCTTAGGCGCGGGGGCCGTGTTCAATTAGCGGGAGCGGGATGATGCGCCAATAACTTTGAGGTTACCGCTTGATCGGCTTGTGCAACGCGCGACAGGTAGATATCGGCGCCGGCGTAGGTGCGAGCGGGAAAATTAAGGGGGCATCGAGAGTGAGAAATGCTGGGAGGCTGCTTTTTCGAGAGCGAAATTTTATGTAAGGGGGGAATGAATCTTCCATGTGAAAGTCTACGAAAGCTGCTTTATATAGAGCGAACCTATAATCTTCGGGAATGCTGGGCTTTTTTTGGTCTGGGATATCTATGGGTTTCATGACTGTTTGACGGATTGCGTGAGGTGATTCTGCTCGGACTCTGTTCCTCTTAATTGATTTGATGAAAAAACTGAGTCGGTTTTGGGAAAATTCTTACCTAATCGATCATCTCTGGCAGGTACGGAGTCTTGCCCAATTTTATATATTTTTAACATGATTTTTATTATTTTATTAATTTATGAAACTTGGCGCGGGAAACTAATGAAGAGCCGTTTGCGAAATGTACGTGAATTTAAAAAATGCCCCATCATGCTGCGCGCGTTGCAAGTTCAAATTTTTAATTTGATCATCCCCGTTTTGAAATCGTAAAAGTCACCGAACTTACCACTAATCGTTAGGTATTACTATTATTTACGCGCAGATAATTACGCTGTTTCGATATAATCGCCTAAATGGCAATAATCTCTAATCATAAAAACACATCAGGCTTAGGTCAGTTAACCAAATGTTTTTATCGACTCATTTCTACTACATCTATATTACAACTTTCATGTTTATTCAAAAAGATACGATTATTAAGTTACTTATTTAATTGGTTGATAATATTGTATATATATCGAAATTGGTAATTAAATTTAATTATTCAAATGTATAAAGTATATCTAAAGTATTTATTATTCAACTAAACTTTTATATTTTAATTCCAACTTCTGTTTGAAATGTATTTAGATGCTTCAATAGCCTGTAATTCATCAGTTATTAAAAATTGGCAAGAATTTGGAATTTTTGTTCAAAATGAGGATATCTCTTTTATCTTCCTTATCTCAAACTTACGATCTCTTGTTTACGATTGAAAACAAAAGCCCTTTTGTATGCATTGACTGTAAATTATTTATAATAACTGTTTTCTGTTAGAGGCAATTAAATATTTCATTGTCTTTGTGAACAGGATTTAAAATATTTGATAATTTTTAAAAAAGATAATTATTAAGTGTCAACATCAGAATGATTTATTCAATTAATAATACATATCTATAAATTTTTCTTGTACTATCAATACCTTGTAATAAGATACAAAAGTACTATTCATACCTCGAAAAATTTTTTGGTTATGAGAAATAATTTTTTAAAACAGTTTTATTTAAAAATTTTTATCATTTTATATAGTTATTTAAAAAAATTTTTAATAAGCATTTATGTATAATGCTCGACATAAGCTTTAAAAATCGGATTTTAAAATTTTAGTAATTTATGATTTAATAATAACTTATGCTGCAACCAAATAAGGTTAAAAATGTAAGT
Source organism: Eupelmus urozonus (assembly GCA_900480035.1). Classification (NCBI taxonomy): domain Eukaryota; kingdom Metazoa; phylum Arthropoda; class Insecta; order Hymenoptera; family Eupelmidae; genus Eupelmus; species Eupelmus urozonus. Next base: position 12,478 of record UELX01002278.1, read on the forward strand.
TATTAAAGTACAATTAAAATGAGATGTTCAGATTTAATTAAGCAGATCGTAATTGTACTAATCAATTATTTTGGCTTAATATGAAAGCGTTACTATAATTTAATTAGCAATTTAAATTTCAACATTGGTTCCATTTTTATTTTCAAAGAAAGCCCTTTAAATAACAAAAACATAATACGAACTTTTATCAAACTTTTGAACTATTATAAAATTTGGTAAAATTATTCTCGTTTCCTTAACGAAGGATGATTGAAAATCTACATTATAGTGAATAATAGGCCAAAAAGTGAATACAAGAATTTTGAAATTCAATTATAAAACAATATATTGTTTAAATTTAAACAATAATTTAATGCCCGCATAAACTTAAGAATCAAAAATAATCTATACTAGCGATAGCTAAATATAATCCATTCCCATTTTCTCTCTTACACACCTCGCGAAATAATCTCAATAGATATGTGCATATTATTTACGTGAAAAAGTGTAATAATCTGTTACTAGAGTTTCGCAAAGAGATCCTACTTTAATGGTTCATTACGCTCTATGATATAATAAATTGGGAAACAGCAAGCGATCATTAGTGTTCGCGACATTTTTATTGCTCGGTGTTAAAACTGCGGTACACGCATGATTTAAGCCCTACATACTGTTGCGATCAATGCAAATTTTTATGGTTAATTATTGAAGATGTTTGAGAGTTATACTAATTAAGGAAGTTTTTTTCAATTTACATCTGTAGTCTACGTTATTATCTCAAGTCAGTTTGATTTTCCTGAAAAAAATGTTCGGATCCGTTTAATTTTTCTAAAGACTACTTTTATTGCGCGATAAAGTTTCAAGCGAGCAAGAACTATTAAAGATAATATAACTATGTTCAGGAGTAGTTACGAAGAAAAAAGTCATAAGTAGATCAACCCCGAGTTGGGCAAGACGATCGCCGGCAAGTTTCGGTAACAAACGAAAAGCGCTTCGATTTCGGTCCATTTTCTATCCGCATCATCATCACCTAAAGAACCGATCGCATCGTAAATTCCATTAGGATCAGTCTTCCGAAATAATCCCCGCATCGAAGCACAGAGCTACCTAAAGGTCAGTAAAATTTCCCCATCAAATCCCTGAACTGGCAATCAAACGGCGCGCGCTCAGCTCTTTATCCTCTCCGATCTCTCGGCGATAGCTGCTCAAACTAAAATTACGGCGCGCTACGAAAAAACAATCATCCGCCGCCTCCCCATTTGCAGCTCTCCCATAAAATAATACCGGAGCTGTATATATAGAGGTTAGAGCGATGCATCTGAAAAAATGTAGGCCGGCCGCCTCTCCTTTTATTCAGATTTTGCAACGTTGGAGCGCAGAAAACAATAAGTACGACCAATCGACACTCGGAGCCGGCGCGCGGATCCCTTCGACCTTTTTTATCCTTCGCCGAGAGCGGCTTTATCGGCTACAGCCAATCGGAGAATCCAGCGGGCGGCGTCGTAAATATAAACTCCACAGAATCCTCTCTCTCTCTCACTGTGTGTGTATGAAAAAAATTATTTTATTACCGCAATTACAGGCCAACACGCTCGACTTAATGTAGGTGTGTGTGTATCGTGTCGAAAGAAGCGCGAAAGGGGCTGCGCCTCGCCCTTTTCGTATATACACCCAGCATCCTCGTTTGCTTATATTACGACTCTCCTTAAACCGTCTGTGGGTTTAGTGTGAGTGGACTCCAGCCGAGAGTCAAATATTGCACGGGATGACTTTTTCGCCGAGGAAAAGAGCGGGATGACGAAACCTGGGGTGGAGCGAGCGATGCTGCACTTACGTCGAACCGCACGATTCTCCGGACGCTTTTATAGACGCTCGTATAAACAATGTGAGCTCGCGTTACGTTGCGCTTTTGGGCCGATAAAATCCGAGAGCGAGTGCGAAAAATTATTTTTCTTTAGCCGACTTCAATTTCAGCGCGATCTGATATAATAACATTTTTCCTTTTTCACGTTGAGATGTTTTTTTGGTTTCTGCGGTTTCGCGGAGTTGTTCCTTTTTGAGGTTTCGTAACATTACATTTTCAAAGATGAGTGAAGTGCTAACCTTTCTACAACATTTTTTTCTTCTGCTTTTGATACGTAATACCACTTTCGGTGTTTTTAAATTTCAATTTTTACCTCGGCACTCGTGACGCACGATCCAATTTTTGATCCAGCGAACCACTTATTAAATATGCTTTCTTCGATTCTCTAGTTGTACGGTTTGACGATTATAATAATTGTAATTACTCAGATCGCTAAATTCTCCATTTCGTCGAAAATTAAAGTAAACTTGACTCTGGTTATCCAACCCAAAATCAATTAAAGCATATAGTTCTACTTTCACAACTCTCCCATTGACGCATCAAAAACACAAGCGAAAACGGCCAGGCCAAAATTTAGACGTCAAAATCTGAGCGAACAAAAATTGCATTGTGCGCACTCGTGTCTAGCCTCCGGGCAAGGAAACGATTATTACAACCTCAAGAATTAACGATCGAGCGATGAGTGCTCTCACAAACAGAGAGATGCTCCACTAAAAAAACCACAATCCTTACGCTTCAAAAAAAAAAAGCGTATGAATTTTTTGTTCGCACGCTCGGCGATGAACAGCAACGTGCAATCCTCTCGGAGCGCCGATAATGAGTCGCACTTTTTTTTCTTCATAAAACCATTGTCGCCGATGACGAAACTCGGCCTCTCCGCTGGTAAAATATAGTGCTCGCCAGAGTCTGGGGTATATCTAGAAGTCGAAAGTGAAGACAATGACGCTCGTCATTTGACTTCGGATGAAATCATCAGGCGAGAGAATGCGTTTAGCGTAGACGTAATTGCGATCGAATTCGCGCCCGCAATCCTAGCCGATCAGCCGCTCGGCTGCTCTAATAACGTCGCGGATCGCACAAAGATGAGCTGGGGCCTTTGCGCAACCTGCTCGAGTGGAGCGAGCGAGAAAAGGAGAGTCAGGACTTGATCGGAGTGGTGAGGGTTTAGATGGATTTAGATGCGATGTTGATGAGGTTTTTATTCAAATTTGAGTGTGCTGGAGAGATGGATTGGCATTTTTGGAGAGTGACTTGAGGGTTGGAAAAGCTTTATTTTTAGATACAAAAGTAATGGTGCTATAAGAGATAAAATCTATTGATAATAGTATAGTGTATAGTAGTATAGTAAATATAGTCTAGAGAAAAAAAAAATTATTTTATCGTTAAGCGCAAAGCCATCGCCGTAATGTGAAACAGATCCTCATCGAGTTCCTTATCTAAAAAATTAATTGGCCGAAAATTGGCAAACATTCGGGGAAAATCAGCGTAAAAAAGCGCGATTACGCAAAGCCCGAAGCCCCTCGCTAAAAACCGGCAGAAAAAAATCCTAATTATCATTGTATAAGCCACGAATTTTTTTCCCCTTTCCCAAACGCACATTACATCGACGTCGCGAGCCTAGCTCGCTCAGGAATCGAGCCTCAACGCTCTTAAGAACTCATACACGGCGCGTACATACACACCAACACACATGCATCTTTCCCAATGTGCATTTTTATCTTAATGCGCATTGAACAAAAAAGGTCGTTTCCCAAAGTAATGTAACACGGCGGCGCGCACTCGCGTGACTCTCGCATTTTCGAGCGCGTGAAAACACGCCGAGGAGGACATTACACGCGCGACTCGTCTCCTTTTCTTCTCATCGCTCTATAGAGCTAGGTAAGCGCAAGGAGCGCGCCGGCACGACGTTATTAAATGGAAAGCGCGAGGGTATGTAGCGATCTGGATGCGTCATGTGTGGACGGCAGGCAGCTTTGTCTTGTCTCGAAAATTATTATTCATAAAGACGGGGACTTTGTAATATCGTTTATTCAAAGTAACGGCGCCTCCTTAATCATTTGGGCTGGTTACTCAGGAGAGTGGGAGTTGACTCGAAGGATGATTTATTTTATTTGCTCCGAGTGGGTTTCTTTTATTCCAGGGATATTGTTTCAACATTGAAAATTTAATGGAGAGAGTGCAGATGTATACAAGTGCTTTATTGGGATTGCTTTATTAACAGTAACTTTATTTATTGGGTGCCTTTTTCGATTCGGCATCTCGTATACAACACAGCACAATATTCTCTCAAAAGAGCGGGAAGAGTGGAAGAGCGCTTCTTTGAACGTTTAATAATATTGTTCAACCATAGCGTTCACATGCTTCGAGAATGATTCATTTAACGTTCCGAGAAGTCTGTTAAACTTTTAGTATTTTCGAATTCCATTTCTAGCACTGTAACAATACCCTCGTTGGGAAATTCGAAAAATAGCGAAAAAAAACCATCCCGATGCACGAGCGTTTTAATAACAGTGTTTAAAAAAAAAGAGATAAGACCGTTAATGAAGGATGCCGCAATTTTTGAAAAATGTGTGCTACACGACGTGAAGTAATGCAAAATTTCGCGCGCCGATATAAAAGGCGCAGGTTCGATCGGGGCAATTTGTCGGCCGTAACTCTCGGCTGAAAAAAAAAAAATATCGAGATGCTACGATAAGTTGGCTGCCTTGTATAATGTGTACAGAAGTTTAGTTTGGCTGCATCTTGGTTTCCCATTTAAATCATTACATCGGGAGTGAGAAAACGGTTTCACGACATTTAAGATTCTCGCGTGTATATGAAATTAAAAATCAATCTCTGCCCTATCTGTCGGCCATCTATGCTCTTTCTCATACCGGTGTATTATTATATTTTATTAGAAAATTTTGCATAGAGGAATTGCCGTGGGAAGATTGTAATTTATCGCAGCTGTTAATGTTTTAATTATGATATATTGTTGGTTTTATTATTCTTCTTTAATAAAATATAAATTATACTTTATTTTTAGCGCGTTGCGCACGAAGAATGTTTTAATTTGTAATTAAGGAAAAAATTTTTTATTATTGTTACAATTCCGGGGAAGAAAAATCTGTTTATGGATACTTTTGAGTCAATAAAGTTGTAAACTTTGTGAATAAAACTAATTAAGAATTTTTAATAAAATTGTAATGTTAAGTAACGTAATGTTCTTCCATAAATTATTTATGTAATATCTAATCTTTAACAGGCATCAAAGAAATCAACAGGATTTTGATTACTTGTAAATAAGTAGATGCATGCCAAGTACGGCAAGACGAGTTTTACTATTCACTTTTATATCGCTTCCGCTTAGTATTTTCTCGCAGAGCCTCTACTAAAAACTACATTAAATCCATGTATTTTTAAGTTTAACAATTTAGGAATGATGAGGTCATTTCCTTCTACCTTTTCACTTTTCCAAATCTTAACCTAATAAAACTTACGAATAATAAATTATTTGTCAAATATCAAAACTATAAATATTGCAAAGCATCATTAAATTCAATAAACAAAAATAATCAATCGAAAGTTAATAATCTAAGCAGCTAAAAAATCGCAAGACTAATTTCCAGCAACACCTCTCCTCAATACAATCGGCCAGCCGATCCCCCCTCCAACAATCTGCACGCATTACACAACGCTGAATCTAGGTCAACCATCCCGTGGGCATCCTCTCTCATCCCAGATCGGCGCGCCGCGAAAACGAGAGCAAAACAGGTATAGGCAAGTGTGTAGCACAATCAGCTCCTCGGCCAGCACAAAAGCCTCCTTAAGATGAGTCCGCGTAATAGCTGTGGGCTGGCCTTAGCGCATCAAAGGGTCGGCTGCGCCGCGGAGTTAGAAAGTCCTATTACCGAGCGCGCCGCTCACGATCGACGCAATATTTTTGCCGACGAGGGCCGCACCCGCTGGATATGAGCCGATTTCGACGCGGTACTCTTTTCAGCTGCCGTTAAATAATAGGATGGGTTGGAAGTGTGTGCGGCCGGCCTGAGGCGAGGACGATTCGCGCGGTGGATAGTTCGGTGCTGACTTGCGATTTTTTCGAGGCTTGCTTGGAATTATGGGATGCGTAGATCGTTTTTTTGTCACTACTGTGAATTACATGTTAGGTGTTGAGGGCTAAAATTGAAAAAAAAATGACATTTGCTTAAAAGCTTTGCTACGCTTGATTTAAATCAATTGAGTTTTACTTTTGAAAAACAAAATCCCACGATTCCTCGCTAATTATTGTCGCACATAGAATTAGCCGTACGTAAGATCCAGCCCGACTGCAACGACACAATGCCATATAAACAATAGCGACATAATCGTTAATATCTCCTTCTTCAGTTCGCCATCAATTAGTCTTAATTACCTTTAAACCCTATCCACAGCTGTGACATAATTATATTACTTAATTCATTTGCTAATAAAACAAGTCCGGGAACTAAGCGATCCGCAGTAGCAGCAGTCGTGGGAAATGGCAAATTTCTCGGCTCAAGTTTTCGGCTCGGCGCGAGCGACAGTTCTATTGTCGAGGCGAGTATGCCGTTTTGAATACATCAATGCAAATGTAATCTGAGAGGCGCGATCTCTCCGCCATTATGATGTATCGCCGCTAATTAGTCTAGCTCTGCAAAAAGCCGCTTCGGATCGACAACTCGTGTATATAGTTAAAAAATTTCGAGCTGTGATTTATCGAAGGATTTATCCTGCTGCTACTTTGTAGCCTCGAGCGATTAGCATTTCAGAGGCTTATATTTGTATTTCTTCCAGTCGCGATTGCAGCTCGAAATTCCGGCAGGTATAAAAACGAAAAATGAAAAGTACACGCAGCAAGATTCTCGGAAAAAGGTACAGTCACCTAAAGCTGAGAGAAGAATCTCTAGAATTCGCGATCGCCTAGGGCCGATCCTATTAATCAGTCTTATCGAGCTCTCCTAGCTCGAAAACGTTAAGCGTACACGCAAAGGAGGGCACTAATACTTTCGCGAGCCCAGCCGATTATCCAACAGCTAGCGCAGCGTCTGCGTCTATACTTGTCTGGTATATTAGAGTGTGTGCGCGGTTGCGCGTGGGTGTAAGTAGCGCAAAATAGCTATCGCTCGGTCGCTATCCGCTAAGAATGTGCAGGTTGCGGCATGTGAAAAGCGGAGCTCCTGACCGCTTAATAGACACAAAGGGAGCGAGCGCCGAATCTCCCACAATCATCCATCACTCGCATAGCTCCGGCTCGAGAGAGGCACGAGCTGAGAGCTCTACGTTACGCGAGAATTAAGAGGGAGGAGAATAGGAGATTCCGAGAGACAGAGAGACTCTTTCTCTGTGTGTATACTTTGGTAAGCGGGAGGTTCGAGTAAAGCGAGACGAAAGGAAAAGGAGAGTTGGACTTGGGAGGATTGAATCGTGCGGGAAAGTGATATTCCGTATGCCGCGTGGATCTCACTGGCTAAGGATGAGCTCTGAAATGCCACGACGAAACTGGAATGGTGATCTCGATGCGAGGAAGAAAGCAGGCAGGATAGTGTAGGAAGAATGGAGAATAAGAGGAGGAGAGAAGAAGATATAAAGGAAGCCTGGGAGATCGTTCATGTTGGTAAACAGATAAAAATTAGTTTCCATACATGAGATGCTTATCGGGCGACGAAACAATTTTTCAAAAGCGAGAGAAGAATGAACGAAAGCGAGGACGAAAGTGAAGGGGGCGAGCCGAGGAAAAAGGAGATGCCTGAGAAAGACAAGAGACGCAGGGCTGGTCTCGATTCAGGCGGCGTTTACTAGCTTCGTGGATGAATGAGCGGAAAAATGTTGATGTTCGATTCGTTATAACGTCGGTATCGACGCGTGCATGGATGTGTATACGTGTAGGAGGTGAGGCGTGGCGCCTGGCTCGTCGCTGGGTACTCGTTCCTTGGTTTTGCAAACTGACATTGACACTTGGCAATAAATCGCGGTCGATTGCTATCCAGCTTCTGTAGCGTCACCGATCTGTCTAATTATCTCAGTCTTGATTGCTTTATGAATCAAAGTTTATTTATTTTTGTTTTAGATTTTATGTTAAAATTTAATTTGATAGATGGCTAATAAAAATAAACAGTTTGTTATTTTAAATATTAAAAATATGGCTTTTAAAAAGTGTGCTAATTAATTAATAAGTAAAGAATTATACAAATGATTTTAAGAACTCAGAATTTTAAAATATGTTAAATTTAATATCGATTTTGCGCTCATAACTCAGCAGCGTGGTGACGAAAAAAATTTTTAATTTTTCTTAACGAGCCATCACGTAATAAGGTTTTTACACAAAATCAGCTTTGACTGTCATAACAATATGAGCATCTGGACAGATTAAAAACTAAAGAAAAAAGCCGCGACTTATATACATCAGCACGAATCTCACCGACGACGCGCGGCTGGATTATGAGAAATCTTGATAATTGCTCATGCATGCACTCACACTCTGCTACTGTATCACCGAAACAATCGCTCTAAATGAGTAAACAGAAATTTACCAACAATTAAAATCAAATAGGTATATACATTTTTCAGAGTACGATTTCGCTCGTATCAATAATTAAAGGAAAGTTTTCCGACTCGAACCTTGTTTGGTGAATATAATTGAATCGTGATTATAGTGTAATTTTTCAAACCGTGAACTTTAGAATGAAGAGGCATCTGTTTTCATTCTGAAAATAAGGAAGTAAGAGTTTCAAGATTAGGTCAACAAATTTTTCAGTAGATTAATACCATGAGAAAATATTTATTAGCTCAGCAATTACTCTCATATAGCTAATCAAGTTCTAATACACTTCTATTACTCAACAATTAATACAGTAAGCAGTCCTTACAATCCAGGCGCGCCACGAAAGAACGCATAAATCAGATATTACGCTCATCCACATCCCAGCAACAGAAAAATCTCCGTTATCTCATCCCTGAAACCACAAGAGCATAATTTAAAGCTTAATCCACATCAGCAACGATTAGCCGCTTCAAGGCGCTCCTCATTGTTTTCTCCGCCAAACAAAAGGGAGCAGTAGCCTCTTCCCCATCCATACATCATCCTCCGGCTAGGTAAAATCCTTAAAAAAATGGAAAACCATTCGGAAGCTCAGCTCATCAGCGCTTTCTAGAGGCAATAATACTTGCATAACGCCGAGCGGTGGGTGGTGCGCTCGTTAGACAATGCAGTAGCCCCGGGCCGATTCTCTTAAATCACGCCCGTGGCCTCGAAAAAATCAAATCGCACACTCCTTACGTAAACGGCAATAATCATCCTTCTCCACAGAGAGCTTAACGGAAAATCGCCAGCTGCGAGTGTCTTGATAAAAAAAAAGGAGAGAGAGCTTGAGAGAGGCCAATAACAGTTTCCCGGCCAATGTCATCCCGCAATTATTCCCCTGCTTTCCTTTGTCTAAAGCAAGGCGGAAAAGCGCGCGTCTTATGTCATCGCCGAGCGCATGTCGAAACGCCTCCAGATACTCTCTCGCGGAGAGTCAGCATTATGCGCGCTCCGCGGGTTTAAAGTTCGACATCTGTTTAGAAGCGCGCGGCTTTAATTGGCGCGCGCGCGCGCGAGCCGGTTACGTAAATGGGCTTGTAAGCGTTAATCGAGCTCGCTCCTTTAATAGGCCGCGCGTTCGATTCATCCTCTGCGCTTATACTATCCGCGTTTAAGTGAGTCATTTTCGGGGGAGATTTCGGGTCGATTAATTTTCCGCTTAGAGGAGGAAGAGCTGTATTTGCGTTATTGATGAGCTTTCGGGCAGATTTTAATTTTCGCGCGAGTAAGTATATGAACGGGCTTAATTAGCATGCGAGCGCCCGGTATTATGAAACGGGATGGGGCTAGGAGGCCGTCTTCGCGCTTTATGGGCCAATTACGCTTTCTTATTATGCGCCGAAATTGCCGTGTGAATTTTCAGAGGATGGCTAATCGATAGATACAATTTTAGACCGGCAGAAAACGAAATTTGCGGGGTTTTTTTGTAAACGATTAGCGTCGATTAATTTTCATCGCGCGCGTAATTAATGTTAAGTAATACGGTTTTCATAACTGATTTTGCAAATAGCCATGTTTTCGCTTAACGCGGATGGATATTTATGACGTGGCTGCAGCTTTTTCAATTTCACTTGGCAAAACTTCGAGGCTTTCTTAAATATTTAAAACCGGCATTCGAGAATGATTTATTGATTAATTATGAACACAATTATTTGGTTAAATTTGTACTTTTATTTTTAAAAAATGCGGATTACAATTTCTGTTTTATGAGTCAGAATTCTACTTTAAAATTATGCGAATCAAAAACTACCCAGCTCGTGTAAGCATAGCACAATTTCGCGCAATTACCTTTTACGCAGGTTTTTCTTGAGAAATAATTTGTATTTCTAAATATGGAGTCGCGCGGAGTTCATTGAAAAAGTAACGTTTACGAGTACCGGATAAGATAACATAAATTTTTATTGCCACATAAAGATTAATAATGTTCCAATATGCAAGTAATTTCTTAAAAACGACGCTGCACCACCGAAATATCTTGTTACACGCGATAAACCTACTTTTCTATCAAGCTTTAATTTACGCTCAAATTAAATCTTTGCAAAGAGCGCCGTCGTCAATCTCATTGCAACGATATAAAATTATGTCTAAAAATAAAAAAAAAGAAATTCAAAATACCGAGGCTGGAAACATAAACTTAGAAAAAAGTCAAGCTGAAAAACGCAAATTTGCAAAAGTTTGCTCCGGCATCATCCGCAACATCTCGGGATTGTTATTTCATGTCCATATATCTCTAAGCGCGCTTGGCATTCCTCGAAAATTGGCCTGACTCCGAGCGTGCGTTGCGCACTTTTACGGCCGCACGCGACCCCCGATGATGAGCGAGCTGCACCTGGCGCGCTAGTCCATTTCGGATTCGCGGTAATTGAAGCCCCCCGTCTCTCGGCCGAGTTTGAAAAATGATTTGTGCGTGCCTCGCCGGCGCGTAGCTTCTTCTCGCAACTTTTGCGTGCGCGCGATTGGAAATTTGAGACGCGGGCTAATCGAGCGCGCGGGAAAATAGTTTGTTGCGTCAGTTTTTTCGAGGATGGAAACAATGAGTGTGGATTGACGAGTGCGAATTTCGTTTCGGGCCCTTGGGAAATCGAAAATCCATCAATTTTTCAATGCGGAATTTTATGCCTTTCAGAGACTTGATTTGCTTAACCGCACGCCGAGCTTGCTGAGTAGATTGTTTATTTTGTAATTTTCATTGAGGATAGACGAGAAGATACATCATAGCCGCTTCAAGTGCATCTAAAACTAATAAGGTATGCGTTGTGTATGAGACTAAGTAAAGTATACCTATACAAAAGCTTGCTATAATTAAGAACTTTATTCATCTCGATGGATGTGTGCCAACTTTGCTATATATTAATCACAAAGACATACGAACCGGTGTTTTTACAACTTTGAATTCTATTTAATACACGTCATCGCGTCCGACATTGTTTCTATATTCAAAGAGAAAGCCCAAGTGTATAAAAAAGTATATTGCATCAAGAAACAAAAAAAAGATACAATAATAAAACAAAATTTTACAAAATAGTAGGGCAACTAATCTTCCAAAGCTCTCGACAGCACCTCGTTTTATCCCCCACGCTTTAAAATCACGAGCCACCTAATTAATACCTTCGAGAATTGATCCTCGCCAAAACCCATCCCTTATTAACAACCAGCCCAGCAGCGCAAGCTCAAGCAAAGCTTTGCTCGTAAAACAGCGCTCGGCGCTTGACGCAATCGGCGCATTGTTACATCGAGAGAGGCGGTAGCTGCACACACACGTAGGCGCGCTTGGCGCGAGATTAAAATTTATCGTAGCGCCGCGGCGGCTCACGATTCGGGCATCCTTCTTCTTTCGAAAGATTTTCGCCGGCGCGCACGACTTTGCCGGCTAGACAAAAGGGGAGCAAAAACTCGCTAGGTTAAAGTGACTTCCTGGTGCAGATAAACGCTTCCCCCGGCTCGCTTCATTTTCGAAACTTTATGATAATTGCGCCGCTGTGGATTCTGTCAGCGTTGTTCTTGAGAGCTGCAACAATAACGTGTTTTTCAGTGGGTTGAATTCGTGTTCTAGAGGAGATGTGTTGTTGGATTATTGGTTCTAATTTGGGGAAAACTTGGATTAACATGTACCTAGTACAAGTTTGTTTTCTATAATGCAAGCACCTGAGCGGATGTTTGAGTGTATAAACATGTATTGAAATTTAAAATTAAATATGACGAGCCCAGTCAGCCGGAAGTTTTGTAATCTATATAATAAAAATACAAGAAAAAATATTTTTAGAAATCTTATTGAAGTAGTCGAATTTTTATAGTAATTTTTTTTAATAATCTGTAGAGTAAAGAAACAGCTCCTCTTAAATATTGATTCGATAGAATAAATTTTAAAAAATCCCGAAACAACGCGATTAGCACACTTGAGAATTCGTAGGCGCAAGGTAAGCGAAAAAGACAATGGGCGCCCGGCTGGGGCTGAAATTCGGCGAAAAATTAATTTCCGCGGAAGATTCGAAGATAGGATCGGCTGCGAAACACGCGGGACTTTTTGATCCTTCCCAGCTAGCTGTTCGTGGCTAGAGCAGCGTAAAATTTAGTCGTATGAAAAAAAATAGAGCCGCCGCCGCATGCACGCGTTAAATGCTCTTGTGTACATAAGCTAAACGCCTTTTGCATTGAAATCTTAAGGTGTCGAAATCGAGTTCAACGCACAATGTGAGCGGACGGCAATTCTGCCTCATTATTATTCATAAGGAAGCATTAGTCAATACTTGTCTGTGCTTGTCTTGTTATTTTCACGTGAATTATTATTACATAAATCAGCTTATGTTGGGTTAATATTCGGATGACTGGTGAAGGCATTTATAATGTGCTTCAAATATGATTTTCACTCTTTAATTTACTTCGACGCATGCGTTTGGGAACGTAAAAAGAGATTATTAACTTTGTAATTAAAAACTAATGAATACTTTGTTGCTACAATTTTTTAACTATCATGAACTATGTGTAAAGGAACATTATTTAATATTTACTAACTGTTGTCAATGTACAACCATTCTAATATATTCTAATACTTTTTAACCGTTCTAATCCATTCTAATATATTGCTTGAGTTTTGTAAACGGAGTTTTGAACTTCAGTTAATAAATTGAAAATATATTATTAATGAATGTAATATATTTTTTCAAAGTAATAGCAGAACTAAAATATCAAATTTTTAATGTTAAATAATATTTCATCCACATTTTTTCTATAATTTTAATTTACATTACATAAAAATAAGAGGTTCAATTACGATTAAATTAACGTCAAACCCATCTAACCCGAAGATTCAAAAGCAAAAATCAGATACGTAATTTCAAATGCTCTCAGTCATTCGAGCGAAACCAAATAGAAATGCAAGGTAGTTTCTCGCTTTGAAATAAGTAATCACTGATCTCGACCAGCAAGCGCATTCAATTTGTCTCTTCAACTTCTGGTAGACGCGATTTTCGATAAGTAGAAACAGACAGCTCTAGCCAGCCGTCGCAACTTCAACCGCTCCGATCAGCGCACCTCTAAAAAAAAAACCCAGCTCATCCGGCTTCAATTCAAATTCTAATCTCCCATCACTCTTGGAAAAAGTAAAGGCACGTCATCTCTGAAGTTCGGCTGAAGCAACGCTTCACGGAAAATATAAAGAAGCGCTCGTGCTAAAAAATATATATCGCTCGCGACTTTGAAAAGGCGCCATAAATAAAAGTGTAAGGAAAAATAAAGCGCAGACACATATCCTAGAATCGGATTTCGTCAATTACCGAGCGAGCGGGAGGAGCGATCGATCGGCTGCTCTCTTCCAGCAGCTCGTAAATCTAAAAATAAAGGGGGATGGGAGAGAAAAAAAGCGGCGAGTGTGGCAGGTATAGGTGTGCAGGTCAGAGCGCATCCTTCTCCAAGGCGTTTCGAAACGGCCTCGCGGCTGGAATAATGGATGTCGCGACGTGTTTCGATTATTGGGGATCGTCGCGAGCTCGTGCTGGCCGTCGATCTTCCGCGTGTCTTTCTTAAACAGCTGCCGCTGCGCTGCTGAATGTGTATGCAAGGCTGGAGAGCTGCTAAAGTGTCGGGAATGCGGATTTCCAGGATCGATCATCGGAGATAGAGAGATAGCTTGAGTGGTGAGCACGGATTATTATTGGATTTTTCTTTAAAATTTAATCTTTGATTGGCTTGTTATCGGTATTTTGATTAAATGAAAATGAAATAAGTTTGAGTTACGTTTTTAGTTTATGGTCTTTGTAGTCTTGTGATTAAAAACTAAACGTGTTTTTCATGAAAACATCATGTTAAAACACAACTTTTATCTACATCTCATTGGATTTTTTTATTGGATTGTTTTTAACGAATTTTCTTGATTTTCATTTTAGTAAATATTGTGATTGAAAAAGATAACTATTACATGTTAATAAGAAATTAAATAGGTCCTAATTTGAACCCAACAATATATAATTATGGTTATAGATTAGACCCCAATTAGAACCTTCATAAAAAATTTCAAAGATTAGGCCTAACTAATTAGATATCCATTCGAATATTGATATACACGTTCTCAGCAGCTCTGATAAAAACGATTGTAAAAATATAGTACTCTATTATGATTGTGATTACAATTGTTATCGATACTGTTGTAGCAAGTAGATGCTTAACTGAACACGTACTGCGAATAGCATCCACGTTGCTAAGCCATCTGCCTGCTCCGCTTTTGAAATAAGCTTTCCATACATCAAGTTAGGAATCTCTAGCTGCTTCTTCGTAATTCTTTTCTTTCGCATAGTCGAAAGACAAATTGAGCCTGGTAAATGAAAATTTCCGATGGTCTTAAAAATTAATAATAATTTACAGACTTTATCAACACGTGTGATCAATGAAGCGAGCGTAGTAATGTAATAACTTTCTATTTTGAATGAAAGCGTCTATTAAGTATGAGTTTTAAACTGAAAAATTTTATTTCGTATTATGTAAATAATATTTTCTTAGTAACGGTGTGCAATGTATTCTCACAACTGATCGCAACGCAAAAATCGAAACAATAAAAGTACATAAATGTCGTATTACTCGTAAGTATAAAGCAGGTAAATCGAAAAATTCAAGATAATACAGCGAGTATTTTCATTATCCGCGGCAGATTGAAAATTGAAATGGAAAATAATTGCCGAGCCATCGTAAATCACGTGAAATTACATTTCAAGCCAGCACCCAGTATATGTGTAGCACAAACCCGAACCCCATCTCTCCGTATTTATATAAGAAACGTATAATTTATTAACTCCTACGCGAGAGCAACTAATAACACTCATCCCGGCCTCCTAACAACTTTATCACCCTCATCGGCAAAACGCCGTAAACAGCACCTCGGCAAAAAAGGCCTCGTAAAACAATTTCGCAAAAAGCCAGAAAAGATATCGCACACACGGTGAATCCGTTATTAGCCATAACTCGGGAGCGCGCGCGAGTTAAAGTGGGGGGCGCCGCGAGCGACTCGAGGAAATGATTCAGTCCGCGCGCTAGCGCGCAGGTGGCTTGCGTAATGCGAGCCCGCGCGCTTCGAGTGTGCGAATATCTCCGGCGTGGAAGAGGGTCGACGCGCTTTTCGCCGATTTTTCCCGAACGCGCTCTCATCATTATAGTCTCGCGGGCGCTTTTTCGAGCGCTCCCCCCACTATTCTGGTGAGCTCGAAATAGTTATGCAATATATGTATATAGGTGGGCTGTAATTTGTTCGGGAGAGGATCGCGTTTTGGCTTTGGAGAGGATAGATCGATCACGTAAGGCGAGGGAGGAATAGAGAGAGAGAGAGATGAGCTCTATACACGTAGTCGCGGGATCGATTTGGAAAATTGATATTTTTACGCGCGGCAGACTGACAAGTGGAATTATCGTTGGGTAATATTTTATTTTATTCCGCGAATGCCGATTTCTCAATGCTTTTTTTAAGGATAAAATGGCTCGCACGAATTAGAAAAAGGCGTGGTTCTTATTAAATTTGTTATTGCTAATACTTGCACGCTAATGTGAAGCAATGAAATAAATTCCATTCTTAGATTTTCTCACTGTTGATGAAAAAAAATTTGCTGTTTTTTATTCAATATTTTAGTTGTGATTTTATACCTAAGTGCTTTATAATTGTACATGTTTATTTTTTATATTAATTTTAATCAATTTGTTTTTAATATGTTTAATTTCACTATTTCTTTTTTCTATTTTTAACAAAGTTCTTTGCATTACATTCTTACTTATACTAATGAACAAAGTACTTACACTGAACATAGTAAAACTGAAAGTATAATTAGGGTTAATAGTTCATTAAAAATTTATTGTTGTGCAGAAATCGATTAAATGAAAATGAAAATGTTCTCGTCATTTCTGTTTATTTTTTATACAAAAAAAAGATAAATATTTAACCATTATCTGCATGACAGCTAATGTCCATATGAGCTATGCTTAATCATCGAAAATACAATACGAAGAAATTCGATCGCTTTTTCCGAGACTCGTAAACGGTGACGCCAGTGCATATAAATAATAAATATGTAATAAGTATATATTAAATGTAAGTGATATGAATTTTACAGAACTTTTAATTTTGAATCGTGAAAAAAATTTGAAAAATTTTTGTTAGCATACTATCTACATGTGATTAATATTACTTTGGAGGCTCAAATAATAAAAGAATTTTATTATTTTTATTTTTCAATATAAAAATAGAAAAACTTTGGTCTGATGTATATATTTATATCATTAAATTAAGTATAGCATAAAGTAATCTTAAAAAAGAAAAAAGTGTGTGTGCTGTTAACCTATGCATCAGTAATAGAATAAATATTTAAAGGCAGGACAAACAAACGTGAAACCGCTCATCCCTTCTTTTCCACAATACAAGAAAAAAACGTGCAGTAGAAGCTAAGCTTCGCAGTACATCATTCTGCATAGCCAGAAACAGTTTGTTGTGGTAATAATTACGTACGTTACGTTTTTTTATATAATTCTTCCGACACGTCGTCTCTCTGTAAGTTTTTAACAGCCAAACTATATTTGTACTGCATCTACGCACAAATAGAAAAAAATTAATACATAATTGATCGTATTGTAAACTTATTTAAAAATTTGAAAATTTTAAGATATACTTTTTAATACTTTTTTTAATAATGAAGCGTGGTCATATGTTAGGTTAGTTAAAAGTGAATTTGTAAATGAAAACAAATAAAAACAATAAAAAATCGAATCTTGTCAGACACTCAGATAACGAGTTGATAATCAAAAATATAATTCGTCATAATAAATTAATACTCATTAATTTATTTTGACGAAGAATATTTAGATAAAATACTGTTGTCATATAATAAATTTTTTTCGTTATCTTATACATTTTTTTCAAATTATTAACTTCAACTTTTTATTAGATTAGTATTTATAGTATTTTCTTAAAGACGATGGTACTGAAATTTATATAGTTAAAAGAGTAAGTTTATTTTAACTTTAAACGTAAAAAAATATTTCGACTGATTATATTTATTTATTTTTTATTCATAGCTGTGCATACATTATTTATATATTCGGATATATAAATATTAAATTAAGATAAGAAATAAAGTGAATGTTTTAATATTTTATTTTTACTGAAAACGCTACGCTTTTGGAATAAATCGTATTTAATGAAAAACTTTTGTCTGAAGGTGTATACCTTAGGTATCCTTTCAATAAAATAATACTAATTTATTAATAAATTATCACCGTAACTATTGTATAAATACATATTCTATAGTGATATTTTATACAAAATCTTAATTAATTAATTAATTTTTAATATACATATCATCACATACAAACACAAGTTTAAAATTAAAAGCTAAAACTTTTGAAAACCATTAAAATTTATATATTCACTCCATACTCCATTGTCGTTATCGCGAAGATTACTCACTTATTAAGAAAAGAAGAGAACAAAATCACCAGGCTCAGATTACGAAAAAGTTGTCGCGGAACGTTATCTAAAAACTTACGTATATGTATCGGAACCTTGATCAAGTAAGTACACCTGACCGTCGCGTCAGTTAAAGGAATGTCAGTGACAAGTTAACTTGTTCATTTCGCAACAAGTTTTCAGTAAACTTTCGCTAATAAATTTATAATGTTGTGACGATTGAATAAACAATAAACAATGATTTGTATTAGACTCTTTTAGGTAAGTTTTGATTTGTAAGAATGTTATAAATTTTATTTATTTATTTATTTTATGGAATTTACTACTTCTATATACATTAAATTTTATAGCTTAATTACTTATGTTATAAAATTTTATCAGATATGATTAAAGGAAAATAGTACTACCTTTGTAGATATGAGTACATTTACAGTTATGATTGTACATCAAAACGTAATAATTATCAATTCATATATTTATATAGACTAGTTTTTATAATTTTAGTTTTTCATCACTTTTATGTTATTATAATTTAAAATAACAATCACATTTCTTATCTTCAGTCTCTTTTCATTATCTATGTTATCTATATACTTTTTATCGAAATTATAGAATCAGGAAATATTGATTATTACGATAGTGTAAATCCTGCACCGACAGCGTGTCATTTCAAACTTACTGACAACATTATTTACGCATAAATTTTTTTAGTTATATACAATTGTATGAGGTTAATTTATTTTAACATATTTTACTAATTAAATAAATACAATAATCTATTTTCAGAAGATCTTGCTGTGCAGTTAATGAAACTTCAATAAAACATTAATAATAATGAAACACACGAAATAACAGTTGTGAATAAGCCAATCTGCTGAAAAAGTACTGTGCGGATCGAAAAATGGCAAAAAACAATTGAATTAATTATTATTATTATTATTATTATT
Source organism: Eupelmus urozonus (assembly GCA_900480035.1). Classification (NCBI taxonomy): domain Eukaryota; kingdom Metazoa; phylum Arthropoda; class Insecta; order Hymenoptera; family Eupelmidae; genus Eupelmus; species Eupelmus urozonus. The sequence continues at coordinate 31,284 of UELX01002278.1, forward strand.
ATTATGTCTAAAACCAGTAATCAAAGGAAAACGGACTAAATTAGTTCTTTTTAATCACATAAAAAAGTACTTTGCATCTTTTTCCTTAAAAGAAAAAAGTTTCTAAAATCAAAATGTTCGAATCGTTGAGAATCCTTAAGCTCTTACTCTTCAAAAATCTATTAGTGCGAAAGAGCCAGTGGAAGGTTAGTCTATTTGGCGAGATCATAGTTCCAGTGGGCATAGTTATGTGCGTTTGGTTACTGAGGAATCTTGCCTCAGATCCACCCGTCGAAGTTAAAACCAACACTTATTACGATATCAAATCAAAAGAAAAATTGATCGACTATAGCTATAAAGATGAAATAATGATCAATGTTTACTACACACCGAACAATACTTTCACAAAGACATTCATGACAGATGTAGTTAGCAATTGTCTTGGAACGTCAGCTGTAAATAAAACCTGTAAGTATTTTAACTAGAGATATAACAAAATTTTACATAAAACGATAAATCTTTTAATAAATAAAAAATCATTAAAACAGCTTTAATTGGATACATGTCAGAAGAAGAATTGATTCGATATTATAAAAAAAATGAATACGAAAGGTCCAATAAGAGTGTAGCGGTGATCTTTAACAATAATTTTAATGAGGCAACAAAACAATTAGATTATAAAATACGAGTAAAAAAACTTTCTGAAAATCTGTTGTTTAACGTGTTTCAACTAAATCTGAGTGAATATTATACCAAAACTAATGGACTTGCACCGTTTCAAATTTGTGTGGATGAAACTTTTGTGAAAATGAAAACTCAAGATACGTCATTTCTTCCACAAGTATGTAAAACAGAATATTCTTTTTAAGTTCTCAGTAATTATAATATTGTTCGAATTACAAGCTTTGAATAATATTAAAAAATATTTGCAGATATTTATACAACAATTCCCATATCCACCGTATTTGAAGCTAAATTTAACTGATAAAATATATAGACAAATTTTTTCCGTGTTGATCGTTGTTGCTTTCATGATTCCACTGTTTATTGAGGCTTCGAATGCATCAAAAGAAAAATTTCTTGGCATTAACGTAAGTATAAAAAACAAATGTTACTTTCTTTAATTTTCGTTGATCAATATATTCTTTTTATATAATATATAATATGGTGATCCGGAATAATGACTGTCATATTTTATGTGTTTGTATTGATATTTTTCACTTCATATTACAGTTGCAAAAATTTGTGTAATGCTGTTTTCGTTTACTGTATGTATAGAGAATAAAATTATTAATACCTTAAATATATCTAAGATAAAATCTAAGACTGTTTTAAAACATCTGATCAAATCAGAAAGTCAAACTATGATCTGTTGAATACTTTTAATTAGAC
>UELX01002279.1:0-32645 GCA_900480035.1 Eupelmus urozonus
TTGTCTGTTAAAAGTAACAGACATTCTGTCTGTAATTCGTTTTTAACAGACTTGTCTGTTAATATTTCTAACCGTGAGTACATATAAAATAAAAGATAATTACAATAATTTTTTTAGTATTAAAAAAATCTCTGCATAATATAATCTTCTATAAATTATTATTTATTAAAAAATTTTAAAATACGAAATTTATCTAATATTAATAAACGTAAAAATCAAAATACATAAAATTTTCGACTTCAGAACCGTTCGCCTCTTATAATCCACTTACTCATAATAAATAATCACATTATTAGAGGAAAAGGCTCCAATCGAACGCCATTAATCCATAAACGGCCATTTCCTCCACGAGAGTCAGCAGAACGCGCATTAATAGATGAACACGACGCAAAAAAAGAACACAGCGCGCGAGGTAGAAAATCACTCGCTCCCGAAATCATTAGACCCGAGGCAGGTGCGAGAAAGAAAGAGAGCGCGTTTCCGCATTAAACCCATGTTTAGAGAGGAAGACGTTTTATTAAGAAATCCATGGAGGCCGCTCGCGTGCCACTCGAACCGTCAATTATCGGGAGCCAACTCATGTTTTTTTTTCCCCAGGTTTTGTCCGCAAGTCCTCGTAGCAGCTCGCGCGCGCGCCTCATTTCACAGGAGTTAAATAATCATTATCTCGCTCCGATCGGGCAGAGCAAACGAGAGGCGGGAGATTTCGGGGGATCTCGACACCGTTCCGTGAGAAACGGACATCTGCGCCTGGCGATTCCCGACGATAAGTGAGCTCCTTTATGCTGCTAAGCGCTCGGCTGTATAGGCGCCGAGGGAAGCGCGATTACGTCGTTACGACGGACACGTTTCGAGAGCTCGGTTGTCTGTTACGTGGCGCGATGGCGGACAGATTGGTCGCGTTAAGCGCGATGAATGGAATTTTCTTATTATTGCGCGGCTTTCTTCGGCCTCTTGGAGTGTTTGACGGGGAGAGAAAACTTCCGGTTGTGTGTGTGCGCGCTATATGATTCCTAATCTGTCGATCATCGCTTGAGATTGTGGTCTATTTGTGTGAGTAGTTTTTTTTTTGGTTGGTACGTGAATTGTGATAATGATTTACATTAGAGGGTTGTGCGGTTGAACTCGATTTTTAATTAATTTATTACTGCAAAATTTGTCGAAAAAGAAATGAAAAAATAGATGGTTTGTACTTTATTAATATGGTTGGTAATTAGATGTAGATTTTAAAAATGTAATAATTTTTCCTTTTTTTGAATTGCACACAATTTATTATTTCAATTAATAAAATATTCACATGAGTTATTTTCTATTAAACATGTAGTTTTTTCATCATTTTTAATTATTTTTTTTTTGGTATAAACGTACTTGTACATTATGTGCATCCAAATATGTATTACCAAGGGAGTCAGTAATCAAAGAAACCACCCGTCGCAATGGCTCCTTTCATCATTCAAGCTTTTGTGCATCTTGCTCACTTATATCTCTAATTCATAAAATTTTTTTTAATCAAATAAAATTTTGAAGTAAAACACGTTACACTTTACACTAATTAAAAATGTTTTAGAAATGAATTTCTTTTAATAAATAATAATAATATTTTTATGTATGCAAATTCTCTTATATTATAAAATAATTTAAAAATGTAAATGTTAATAAGATAAAACAACGTCATTTATATTTACACAGTTGAAAATTTGGACGAAATTGGACATAAAATTTATATTAAATTTCGTCCAGCTACACACATTTTCTGTAGTTACTTCTTGCAGTTATTATACATAAAATTGTTGTCAATGACTACACAATACCTACTTATGTCACCTTTTTTACGTTATTTTCGTAAATTTAAGTACACAAATAATTTGTACTTTTGACACTGTAAGTTTACGTATTTAACATAATATTTATGTGTTCATCTTTTAAATTACATTAAACACAAAATTTTTTACTGTGTAGGATATCTATTTTTCTCGCTCGGCCTGTAGCACTACAATCGTAAATCTCGCTCGCGCTCTTGCTTTTATTTACTTCTGCCACGTTCTTTTAATTAGCTGACGTCCTTTTTTTATGTGTTTGTTGATTGCGTCCTTTTAAGGCGATGAAAGCGCTCGCGGCAGTAAAGCGACTAGTGTGGGCTTTTTCCTTTTTGGATTGTTGTATCGGTTCGTAATGAAAATCTGTTTGAGCTGGAAGTAGTTTTATGTAGTTTTATTCAGATTTCTTGATCACGCCTCATAAATATTATAGATAAAAAATTAAAAATCTAGAACATTAACCGTACGAAGAAAGTGAAAAAGCACGCTTGATAAACTTTATCCTCGCTCCGTTAATACGAATAAAGCCAAAATCAATGTCAAAGAAAGGTATATGGAGCATCATTATTGCAGTGCGCGAGGGAGTCAGCAGAGAGAGAGGCGCAAATCAAAAAGCCCCCGTGGCCTCGGGCAAGTCGACCGCAATGAGCATCAATATCTCTCATCCTAAAGCCGCTCATTCGGAATGCGCTCGGCAGCTAAAGTCCGCAGGCCTCTCTGGCTGGCGCGAGCGTCGATCGAAGCCCAATTAGCATCCGGGTAATCAAACACGAAATCATACATCGGCCCCGGCTCATGACGAGAGCGCGCGCACTCAACCAAGCGTATAAAGCGAGTCCTAGAGAGCGAGAGAGAGAGGGGGGGGGGGAATGTGTACGCAGAGGGTAGTGTGACGAAGACGAAGCGAGTCGCGCGCGATAATCGCAGGTGGAAGCTCGTCGTCTTTCCCTCTCGCTCCAAAAGCAGCGAGAGCGCACTAAAGGGGGGCTTCCCCCGCGGGGTGTTTCGCAGAGGGAGAGAGAGAGAGAGAGTCAGTCCGTTAATGTTTAGCGCAATCAGCGATAATGGCGGTCTATGGCGCGTTTAATCAAGGCAGTAGCCCGTTGCGGCTTGCGGTGCGCGCGCGCTCGCTCGCTCGCCGGCTGGTGTAAAGGAAAGGGGGCCAAGAGGGGGGGCTTTATAGCATGCGGGAAAGCGGTCAGAGCAGAGCAGAGGCGGTGAGAGCGCGCGCGAGGATCGTAAAGGGGGTTGGATATATCAGGTGGGCTTAGCGGTCAGCGCAGCAGCAGAGGGAGAGAGAGAGAGGCTAAGAGAGACAGAGAGAGAGAGAGAGAGCCGCCTCGCAACGCCTCGACCACTGAGAGTGGCCACTGGCCCGAACAACACCAGACCGCACGCGCGCTGCCCTCCTCCCTCTCTCGCTTGCAGTCAGCCTCTTGCTTCTCCTGTTCGCTTTCTCTCTCTCTTGTTCTAACCCTCTGTCTCTATGCTTCTAAGTGTATATGCAGAGCGGCTCTCTTATTCGCCTATTGTTTTCCTTTTTTTGTCTCTCTCTTGTGTCTACATATTTTGGGCGAGTTTGCTGGGCCAAATGCTGGACGTATAAAAATGAAATATGAGAGTTTTTATTTTTCAAAAGAAGGAAAGGTTACCACTATTACTTGAAATTTAGTATAATTTGAGCAAGATGTGATTTAGTAAATGAACTATCTGGAGTTTAAACTATTTTAATTTTAAAATCTGCATTAAAATTCATCATTATTTTTTGACAATGTACTAATTATCATTTTTAGTAATTAACAGATCAATTAGAATCTTTTAAATTATAATTACACCCCAACCTTTAAAACTCCTCATTATTCCCATAAAACAAACAGCAACAATTTTTAATTAACCAGTCCCTACTACCCAAAACACAGCGATTAAACGCGAATCCAGGCTCGCTTATGCATAAATACACAGAGGCGCGAGCTTGCCAGTCTCCACCCAGATTCGCGCATGGCGCAAGAGCACAGAACAGCACACGGACACGGCCATTGTACACAAAGAGCATGGCCGAGAGAGACGTGGCAGGCACTCGCTGGTATTAACCCCAGAGTGCTTGTGGATTTGCATACGTAGATGCGCGACATCACGGAGCCCTAATAAACAGCGACAACAGCAGCAGCAGCAGCGCCGCCGGCAGCAGCAGCCGGTGAGCTAACTGCCGCGCTTTCAAGGTGTTCTTCGGGCTTTGCGCGGCCGGCCAGAGGCGGAATAGCAAACTGACCGGCGAGCTTGCGGTCTGAATCGCGCGCTCCAACTCTGTGTCTCCAGCTCTCGGCCTCTGTGTGTCTGTGTCGCGCGCGCGCGCGATGCCCGCGATTTCCAGTTTCGAGAGTACAAAGAGACGTGCGCTGACGTGCCGGGATGCTGATGGTGTATAGTAGTGTCAGAGGGGGTGTGAGCCTGCCGATGCTCGCGTCGCCGCGTTATTCATCCTCGTTTTGCGAATCAAATGACGGACGCTTTCACAGCCGTGAATTGAAGCGAGTAATGCAGTTTGATGGGTGCTGGGGCAAGATTTTCGGGGTGTTACAAAGTTGCGGGTTTTTTTACTTGTTTTTATTTTGTTGAAGAAATAACAGTCGACAATGAAATGTATTATTTATATAGCTTGTAGGTACAGGTGCTTTTAAATTCGTGAATAAATTTATATTTAGAAAAAAGCTTATTATAATAAAACTATTTTTAAATTTAAATTAAATTTGTTTCTAAAGAATTGTACCTACATAGCCTTTGATTAACGAATGAATTTACATGGTAATATACTTGCTTGTCACATTATCGACTTGAAAAAGAAAAAACCTTTTATTAATTTTATAATGCAAATTAATAAAAAAGCCGAATAACTAGAATCCGACAAGTTTAAGACACAGTAAATTGCAACTTCTCTACGCCTCCTATATAAATGCATGTAAAATCCAGTTGAAATGAATGCTGCTGTGCGCGGTTTGCGGGTTTCACACGTACCTAATACACTTTTAGAGCGAGAGAGCGAGAAAGGGGAGAGAGTAGGTGGGTATAAAATCGACACCTCGAGCAGCCACTTTAAACACGGAGCATAAGTGGTGGGCGTGGGCAGGGGGGGGGGAGAGCCACTGTACCAGAGCGGGGTGGCGAGGGCTGAGAGGAAAGGGAAGGGAAGGAAGCAAGAGGGGGCGCGCTTTAATTAGCCCTCGTGGACGTCGATTGACTCGGGGCCATTGTCGTCGTCGTCGGATACTTTGGGACGACTAATATCCTGGGGTAGCCCTAATTCCCTGGCGCGGCTGTGCGCGGCCGTTAATCGATCATCGGGGCCAACCCAGAAAGTAGTCGAGAGCGAGAGCGAGACTTTAGGAGAGAGAGAGAGAGAAAGCGAGCGAGCTCGGAAAGTTATACGCCCTCTAGGTGGAGAGAGTGTGGCTGTAGTCGGAGAAAGAAGGAGGCGAGAGCAAGAGGAAATTGCAGCGGAGAGAAGAGAGGGTTGCGGCGCGCGGGCTAATTAGGGATTCGGATTAAGCTCTCCTCCGAGGCTCTTTCGCGCTGTTAACCGCTAAAGTAGCACCTCCGCTACTTAAGGCCGTTTGCGTACACACCTACATGTATACGTCTACCTATGGAAGACGCCCTCGTAACCGGCTTTTGCGCGCTCTCTCGCCACTTTTTTCTTACTCTCTTTTTCCTTTCGCCTTTTTCCTTTTTCTGGCTCAGGCGTTTTCGCTCGCTCGTGAATATATATACTAGCGCACGATCGTAAACAGCCGGCAGCTGGAATTTATTGCGAGCGTTCTCTCTCTCTCTCTCTCTCGCGGCTTTTGTGAACTGTTAGACACGGGCTTGTGTATACATTCGTGAAGGAGTCGCCGAGTTTTATGACCGACTTGGCTTTATTAATAAATCCTTTAATGCACGACTTCGAGTCGCTTTTCTTTTTGTAGGATCGAGCTTAATTCATTGCATCATTTGAAGAATTATCAGTATTATTATTGATGTGTTAAAAAAATGGATGAAGCAAGATTTAAAGAAGTATACTAATATAAGTATTTGGATTAATATTGATAACTAATTTAGCATTTTTTTAATTGCATAATAAAGTATATAAAATTTAATATATAAATAAAAAAGTTTATAAAAATATTTATTACGGAATTGATTTTGTTTTTATATTGTTACATAATACGCATTAATTCGTTTTCATTTATGACATTATAAAGTCCAAATACTTCTATATTAAATTTATAATTTTTCTACCAGTCAATCATAAACGCAATATACCCTCGAAATTTACAACATCAAACCAGACCCAAAAATTCTCGAAGCGTAGGAAAGTTAATTTCCGCAAATCCAGAGGTCCAATAGCCCAGCCCGAGCAAACAGAAAAAAAAAAAAGAAAAACCCGGCATCGAGCTGTGAATGCAGCCGTGGGATGAAAAACTTCAGACCAATCCTCCGGGGGAGCTTCATAACCAAATAAGCGCGAGAAAGACAGACAACGAGCCGGATCATATGCGCGCCAAGCTAGCGCAGCCGAAAAATCCATCGCCACTCGATCGCAATATCCCACTTGGGCGCGCGCTATTATGCATTCGTGCTTGCTCTCTAGAGAGAATGAGAGAGAGGGGGGGGGGGAGAGATGAGCGCTTGCACCGAGGAGCAAAAAGAAAGAGAAAAATATAGTAGAATCGAGAGTGAGTGGGAGAAAGGGGGGAGGCACTCGACGGCTGCTGCAGACTCGCGCAGAGAGAGTCGAGTGCTGACGCAGCACTCCCAAGTTCAAACATCCAAACATCCCGATCTTTCGCCGTCTGTCAAATACTCGCCTCCTCCCTCCATATATCCCCCCCACCCCACGTCTTTTCCCCTTTCGCTGCGGTGAAGGACCACTTATCCGTCGGGGAGCTTCCATCTCTCTTGACGTCTCTCTCTCTCCCTCTAGCCCACTTTACTTTCGCGCTTGCCAGCGGACGAGCTCGTAGCACTCCTATTGGTAATTGTACGACGACGCCTCCCCCACCCCGTGTAAACGGCGACCACTCCACGAAGCTATCTCTCCGCTAAGATCTCTTGGAGCGTATCGAGAGAGAGAGAGAGAGAGAAACGCGCTCGCGCTGCTGTGTCTAGAGTCCCGATGGACTTGAAATTGATTGCGTCTTGTTTACTCGCGAGGCCGCGATGCGTTGCTGGGATAAGAGCGATGTTGGATTTGACGCGCACTGACTGACATCTGTTTTTCCAGCTCCTTTTTTCTCAGCCAAATCGGCTGATTTCTTTGGATGACGAGGGCATGAATGGAGTAGTGCTCGCGGCGAGAATTTTATTGATGTTTGCTTGATGAAGTTGCGAGTAAGTAGGCGGATGGACGTGTAATTGTGAGCTTGTATTTAGATGATTGACGCATGGGAGAGCGCCGCTGCAAAATACACGATAAAGCGGATATGTTTATTAAATAATACGATGAAGCAAAGTCTATAATTGAATTTTATAAAAAATTTCGAAAGTTTAAAAGCATTGCTATTTTTTTCATTCACTCGCTGTAGTTTGGTCTAATTTAAATTAAAATTTTTCAATCTCCCAGTCACAATCACTCAATCATCGCGTTTATAAATAAGCCGCGAAATTTAATTCAACGAGTACGGGCATTCGGGTAGGCGCAGCTCCCAATTGAAACAATCGATTCGCCGAATCCAAACGATCATATTGTTTCAATTTATTCAATTTTCACTTCATACCCGCTGCCCTGAAAGCTCTCGCACTCGCGAGATAACAAAATAACGTGATTATACGATTGAATCGCATTAGCCAACGCGTCGGTAATATCCGTGAGCGAGCTCACTAAAAATCCGTAGCCGCGTGTACACACACACACACACATACACACAGAGGCTTGAATAATCCACAAAACTAGCGCTCGTATTAACGTTATCAGAGCGCGAGCGCGTGATTTTGAGCGTAAACCTGCGCGCTCCCTCAAAACGTTCAATTTCGCTGATCATTTGGCCGGGCGCTCTCTGCACATACACTCTTGCAAACTAGAGCGAGCGAGCGAGCGAACAAACGAGAGCCGGCAGTTTTCAATTATCATCGCTCGGCTTCACGCGGATTCCGCTCTCGGCGCCAGAGAAAAGAGAGACGAGAGAGAAACTCTCTCTCTCTCTGTCTGTGTGTACATATATATATACGCGCGTGCTCGCACATGCGCGGAATTACACAGATCCTAGCGGGCGCCGATGGAATAACTCGCGGTGCTCGCTAACCAAATACTGATTTTACAATCGTATATGTATGAACACGGGGGACACGCGCATTTATTTACGATGCATATAGAGAGACAGACGCGCGCATATACACATTCGATAACTGGATCTTTCTCGTATATATGCATACTCGCGCATGAATGTACGTTAATTTACAATACGGCCAGCCGAACCTTTTGCTTCCTCATCACGCGTCAGCCGTGCGGCCGATCCGAAAACACGGCGCGCGTGCTGGTTATGGTTCGCGGTCCATCGAGAGCGTAAAATTCGGCTTGCCGACCGCTCGCCCGTGGAAAATTAGCCGAGAGAGAGAGCGCGACAATGGATGAGCCGCGGGGCCAACTTTAATATTTATACGAGCAATTTTCGGTACACCGAGCCACCCCCGCACAATCGCCGGGCCGTCGATCATGCTGCCTGACAGAGCAAAAGCGCTCTAGTTGAATATTCGCGCGTTCCTCCACGCTCTCCAAGCACAATGGCTCATTTTTTAAAACGCCCCCACCCCCGCGTTGGTGACTACTCCTCCCGGATTTATCCGCCACTCGAGAGCAAGTTTCCGCTTTATTTTTTTTTATTTTCAGTTTTTTTTTTTCGCAGGCAGAAATTAATTCGGGGGGTGGAATCGATTTTTACGGCGGGAGGTTAAGCTGTGTAGAGTCGGGGATGGATGACTGTCGATTGAGCCGCGGGATCATTTGTGTCGAGCGGCCGCTTTACATTCTTTTTTACGGTCAGATCGAGGGTTTTTATCGTGCTCGATGTTTTTTTGCGTTTCGTTGATTGATTTGTCGTGTTTTAAAGCCGCTCGAATATTTACGCCGGCTCTCGATGAGTTTGAAAGTTTAAAAATCTATGTTCATCACCGTCCATTTGATATTGTGATCAACGTCAAGTGCGATATCGCCGAATGTCCGAATTTAATTAGGACGATTAATTAAAACGTGCACTTTCATAAGAGCGAGCTTGCTTAATGATTATTTTACCTCTGTAATTACTTATATACAAACGGTCTCGGGCTGCAGTTCAGGTATAATAGGATTAAGCGCTGGAAATGAAATTATTTTTAACTACCTGCATTACACATCCGCGACCGCTGAAACAGAATTTATCTACATGCACAGCTCAGCCCGGCACTGCTTTCAATTATCTTAAGAGCTGCATGAATTTTTCAATTCGAAAAATTTGATTAAACATCCCTTAATACCCGGCGCTCGCGCGACCTAATGAAATTTTTACACACAACTGCAGCGGGATTCACGAAAAGCCTTAAAAGCAACATATTCCAGCAATTAATTAGCGCGCGAGCTTGCGCGCGGCTACCCTAACGAACTTAAATCAACGATCGCGAATTTACGACGACGCCGAGGCAGCAGCTCTCGCGTATTAATCAAGTGAAATTCCATTTTTCGCGCGGCCGACAGCAGCGGCGGCGGCGGCGGCGGCAGCGTCATATAATAAAAGAAGCGCGAGCAAAAAACGCGAAAGAGACGCGGAAGCGCTCGCGGCAATAAAAAGCGCTCGCGGCGCGTAAAGCGAAAAGAGGCGACTTTTACTATTCATAAAGCATCCTTTCGCGTTCCGGGCGCAGCTCCCCCCGCAAAGAAATCTCAATAAAGCTGCGCGCGCGCGGAAACACGCAGAAAAATCGAGAGAAAGCGAGAGAGAGAGAGAGGAGAGCGAGAGGGAAAAAGAGAGACACGACGCGACTTTGTCCCAAGCTGCTACGGGGGTGGAGTTTCGTTTATACGAGCGCAGCGCGGTATCGGATTATCGGAGAGTATCTGGGGAAAAGAGAGAGAAATCATGTGTGCGGTGGGCGGCTGTACGTGTGTGTAGCTGCAGCGGGCGAGTGTGGGAAGGTAGAGAGGAGGAAAGCAGCGGCATTCGGTTCACGTCAACGTTTTACAGGCGAAGAATTTTATCGGCGCACTTGGACGCTTTGCATTTTCATGCCAGCCCCGTGCTCTTTTCTCGCTCGCTATCTCTGTGGGCCCATTTCTCCCATCCTCCCTCTCTCCCTCTCTCCCTCTCGTTCGTACTTTTTTTCCTTTTTATTCCGCTGCTTCGACTGTTTATTTTTTTTTATTTTTACCCTTCTCTATGTGCACTGCACTGTCTTCAATTTGTTATCTTTTACGCTCTTTTAGAGCTGACGCTGTATATAAAGTGAAATATATATCATCGGTGCGTGCGTTTTATACGCCTCATATTTTCTTGCCGTTTTATTGATATTTTTATTAAACTTGGTTATTGTCAAAATTATTTACCGTTAGAATCGAGTTTCCAGAAAATTTTTATCATACTGCATATATGGGAATCTTGATTTTTCTTGTCTCGCTGACCCCGCCCTTTATCTACTGATACCCCAATACTCTACTCATTTCATATATAACGTTTTACAGTATAAAAATGAAACTCATAGACTCAATTAAAATCTATTTATATTTAATTATCAACTTAAACAATACTATTTTCTTTTCTTAAAATCAATGTTTCTACTGTAAGAAAACGCATTCTTAAACCTAACACTCATCCCTACAACCCATCAAAACTCCTGAAAAAGCACGTAGCCGCCAAGACGAAATCCAGAATCCTCAGCGGTACTCTATCAGCCGCGACATCTCCATATACTTCTTATCTCCGTCTCAGCGGCGATACAATCCGCGCGCCGGCTTGAAAGCTTTATACGCGCGCGCGTGAGCACACGAGAAGGCACTTTGCGCCAGCGCGTCGCGCGGCTTCCGCTCTACGAGGGCATGTGCTCCTGACGCGCTACGGGCTCGATTCGATTCCGGCGCGCCACCTACGCGACGAGAGCCGAACGTGCAGACGCGCCGACACGTGCGCCGACTAATGCTCCGGTACTTACCGCTCGAGTGCGCCTGTTTGCTTTCTACATGTTTTCTTTTTCTGGAGTTGGGTTTGTAGGATAGATTTTCGGGTTATTGTGATGGAAATTAATGCTGGATATCCTAGAATGATGTAAAATGAGCAACGGAATGCTTGGTTCAATTTGTCTGAGATTGACAGACACGGGCCCACTAAATAAAATATACCCTCGGAAAAAAAGGCGCGAATCACACATTCGCAATCCCATCGCAGCGCAAAAAGATGAGCGGGCATAAAAAGCCCGTACTTTTTCCCATCAGCTCCTCGTCAGCAGCGCGCATAACTCTCGTCGCGTTCCTCCTCGGCTGCCTCCTCTTACACGAGTTCCGCTAACTTTTTTTTTTCTCGACTCTCTGCCGGAGGCGGAGAGAGATCTTGAGTAACGACCCTTGCGCTCGCGCGGAAGAATCTCCCCCGGCAGCTCCCGGTGTGGCAAGATTAATTTCCTCGCCGGCCGCAGCGCAGCGGCGACAAAGAAATCGGAGAATTATACGTCGCGCCGCTGCCTACGATATATACATACATAAACAGACATACGTAAACGGCGGCATTCGCACACGACGATGGAATATTTATGCGATCCTAACGCCTCGAGAGGGAAGGAGAGTCAGGCAGGAGGGCTAAAAGATATGGCCTTCGATTGCCACGGATGGTTTACTCGCGCGTTCTTTCTTTTACGCTCGTCGACCGCGCGCGCGCGCACTCGACGTCGTTTATTCCGAGTCTTCCTCTTCTTCTTCTTTCTTTTTTTTTTAATTCTTGCCGCAGGTTGCCGCAGTCGTTGTCCGCGAGTTTTCCCTTCCATTTGGTAAATTGCCTCGGAAGTGAGCGCGGAGAATCATGATTTTAGGTGAGTTGTACGAGATTGAGAGGGAGAGAGGATTGTAACTTTTTGTTGGAAATTTGAGGAAGACGATTAATTTTGCGCGAAACGATGTTTATCTTTTTGACAACATTGATATAACTGTATGAATCTTTTTACACATTAAAGGTTCGATAAAATTATTTTGTTTTCAAGTAGATTCACACTTTAACATTTTTTAATTTTCTAAACTTATTATCGAAATAAAATTTACAAAAATCAATTTTCTACTATTACGCTAAAAGCTTACTAAGATGTTTTGAGCTTGAAAAATAAATTTCCAAGAGCAAAAAAGCTCTCTCAAGCTTAAAACTATCTCGGCCAATTTGACAGTTAACGCGGACTAAAGCAAGCCCGAGAGATAAGATAATGGAAAAGGAGAAGACAGGAGGGAAGACAATAAAAAAGAAAGTAGGCGAAAAGGAAGGAAAAGAATCGGAGGAAAAAAGCGGCGGCAAATAAAAAGAGCGTAAAGGCAAACGGCAAATCGGACATGGCCGCACGTACTTTAAAGCCAGGGAGAGCGCGAGAGTAGTGGAAAGGTGGGCGGGGAGGTGGGCGAACTAAAGCGGAAGGAAGAGCAAGAGGAGAGAGAGAGAGAGGAGCCGTCGGCGGCTGGGGAGAGAGAGAGCGAGAGAGAAGGAGTTGTTGTTTTAATTACCCGTCGCCCTCCGAGTGGTAGTCATTAAGCCACTAATTATAACGTACGCGAAAATGAGTCGAGCCATCCGGCCGCTGCCGCGCCAGTTCCGCCCGGGGAACGAGCGAGAGAGTGAGAGAGCGAAAAGGGGGTAGAGGAAGAGAGAGAGAAAGGACGCGCCACCCAGCAGCCAACTGGAAAAGGACGCCAAGAGCAGAGAAGCAGAGCAGTGGCAGCAACGACAGAGAGATAAAGCCAGAACGACAGGCTGAAATTGCCGAGCGACGGAGTAGAGAACAAGGATCGAGTTCGAGCGGGACAGGGGAAAAGTGAGAGAAGGAGAATGGGTGATTAAATGTCTGAGGCAAGAAGGGAGACGACGCGCCGTTGCGCAAGACGAGGAAAGAGACTGCAAGAGAATGCAAGAAGGGACACTGCTCTGCTCTGCTCTCCCTCTGGTAAATAGGCGAGAGCGAGCGAGCGAGCGAGCGAGAGGGAGAAAAAGAGCGAGCAAGCGAGGTCAGAGAGAAAGAGAGAGAGAGAGAGAGAGAGAGAGAAGCGAGCGCGGGAATGAGAGATGGAACGACTGAGCGAAAGGGAGCTCTGCGCGCCGGCGCTCGGAGATAAAAAGAGAGAAGGGAAGAAAGAGAGAGCGGTGTGGGAAATCGTAGTAAAAGGGTAGCGCGCGCGCGCGCCCACCCACTACTTCCCGCAGCTGCTGCTGCTGCTGCTACTGCTATACTGCAGCAGCAGCGAAAGAGGAGGTGGAGGTGGAGGTACTGTGTGCCGCCGCGAGAGCGCGGAGCGACGTAATTGCGTTGCCGAGAAGTTTTCCCCGGGTGAGAGGTAACCAAGAAAATAATGAATGGGGCAGGGGCTGGCTTTTCAGACAGCGCAATTCAGCGGGCACTGGAGAGAGAGAGAGAGAGAGGCGTGGGTTGCTCGCCGCGCCGTTATACCACTACCACCGCCGCGACTTTTCCGGTGAACTAAACGAAATGGCCGAACTTTTCCGGCCCGTTACTGCGATATCCCTCCCTCGCCAATGTCGTTGCCGCCCCCCACCTACCTCCTCCTCTCTCGCTCGTTTTCTCCTCGACAAGTGCGACTCCCACCCTCCCTCTCTCTCTCTCTCTCTCTCTCTCTCTCTCACCGGTGTGTTTATGTTTTTCCACTTCGCTTTTTCTCCTCACTTCGCTGCTTCCTTTTTTTCCCAACGTTGCGGGGGCAGCGAGTAACGAGTGGAGCGCCCGCGCGCGCGATCGAATAAAAAGCAAATAGAAATAAAGCCGGGGATATTTCTCCCTGCGGAATTTATATGCCAAGATGCTGCTGCTGTTACTCGCTCCTTTCTACTCTCCGCTCTCTCTCCCTGCGCGCGAGGCATTGAATTTTTATGCTATATATACGTATATACGTATATCGATGCGGCGCCGAGTGTCCTTCCTTTTCTTTCCTCTCTTTTTTCCTGCGCTCTTGTTTCGCCGATGCGCTCCGAATGAAAGGGCAATTTTTTCACTCCGATGCATCGCGAGCACTTGCTCTCCCCCGATATATGTTCCGAGGAATACAGCGAGCGTAATTTATCGTAAAATGAAACTAAAATGATTTCACCAGCGATCCCTCCTCTTTTATCTCAAGTATTTCTCTATCCGTTAAATCGTCCGTGTCGCTGGAAAGTTCTGCATTTACTTTGTAACAAGACTCAAGTAACATCTCTACGCGTCCGTTAAACATTTTCCTCGAACCCTATTCATAAAGCACATTTCGCTGTATTTGAATTCCTAACGCCCGTGAATTAGAAATTCAAATAAGCAAGCAGCGACGCAAAACAATCGCCGTGTACACTCGTCGAAACATTGTTTATCCCGTGACGCTGCTTGTTACGTCCCGTCGACAGTCACACAAAGAGCCGATCAATTAATAAATAACCACGGCGTATCGCCGTCCGTCTTACTTTCATCTCCCCCGCGGCGAGTAACCAAGCGCGCCTCGGAATTCGCTAAAGCTTGGGGAAACTTGCCAAGAATTTCAGCGGTCACGATATTTCAATTAGCATAGAGATATATGTACAACGGGAGTCTGTCGCTCGTTCAAACTTTTACCCCGGCTCTCTTTCCGTGCCAAAAGCGAGTCAGCCGCGAAAAATCACTGGCATATGAATAATAGAACTGCTTCAGCGTGAAATCATAATGTCGTGCATCACGGCGCGCGTTACTAACACACAAAATTGAGGAGCCGTGATTAATTAAAATAAGAACTACTTTCCGGTATTTATACGAACGCTACATCCTCTTAGCAGAGACCATTAGCAAAGCACTTTCGAAAAAACAATCAACACTTGCTATTAGACTCATCCACTCCTATCAAAGCCAAAGATCTCAAGCCTCGGCGCAGGTTTAGGCATTAACAGCCGGTTAAGGCTGTCCGTCAGAGAGACGGTATATATCCATCCGCAGGAGGTGAAAGGCTCGACAGTCTATATACAGCGTCGACACAGACTCCGGCGCTGGACTACGCGCGTATTTACACCTCGCGTTACATTCTCTCATTCCTCTCGCAGGCGGCTCGACCGGCCTGCAGCAGCTCGATCGTAATGGACGTAAATCAATGCGTATAAATAGAGTGCGGCGCGCCGAATAGATTAACATCGCCAGATAGCCGCCGCCGAGCGAGAAACACGAGGCGTTAAACTGCTTCCTGTTAAAGCGCCCGATTAATTCTACTTATCGGATTTATGTCCGCGGAGAGAGAGCGAGCCCCGCCGAGATATCGAGCCGATAATAATGCGGCAAAAAAGACGTTAACTGAATTAGACGACGAGAGGGAGAGCCGACGCCGCTTGCTATATAACCAACTCGAGCACCGGTGCGTGACTCATTCGCGAGCTTTTTTTTTCCTCTTTACGGAGGTATATCTGTATGTATGCTCGATTTAGCGCTGTGTGTTTTTCGCTTTTTTTGCGTTTCATGCTTTTTCTCGCCTCTGCAGGTCGATTATCCGAGATGCCGTGCGCGCTTGTTTACGCATTTCTTGCCTTTTTTTTCAAACTTTTCTCAGATCCGTGAGTCGTGTGGGTTCGTTGCCGTCTTATTAACACTTTTCACTCTGATTTTTTTCCTTTCTCACTGCTTCGAGTGTTGCTTTTTTTTGCTAATGTGCTGCTTTGAATTTTTTATCTTTATTGGCATTCTGTAATATAAGTCAGTTCCTTTACTAATCGCTGAGTTACGAATAAAAAATATTATAGTTGAAATATACTAGATTTACAGTTCGTTGAGCGTCATTCATTTTATCTGATCGAGTTAAAGTTAAGACATAATTTTATAGCCGGGATTTTTATTATGAAATGAAAATTATGTTAGATTATTACTTACAGTCCGCCTCTAATAATCAAGTATCTCCGTCGAGCATAAATTAAAACAGACATAAAAAAGAAAGACATTATTGATCTAAATTGCAGTTTTATAAAATATCAATTTCACCTGTGCAATGAAAACAAGCGCCTTTTTTCAACTTTAATTACCATCCCGATTTTAAAATACACATCAAGCCCGCACTGTCCATTACAAATTCATATTTTTTCCATCCAACTGCAGCCGCAAACGCTTATTATATCCCAGGAAGCTCGGTCGTTTATCGATATCAACTTTTGCGCTCGCGCGTCGCTTTTAAAAAATAAAAACACACAGGGCCGACTCTCCCAACACGCACACATACAATATTGTTATTTTATACTTTTTCCCTCCCCATCTAGCGCTGGGGAAGGGGCTCGGTAAACGCGAGGGAAATTGTCGGATTTTTTTCCGCAACGGTTATACGCCGGGCTGCGCTGATTGGAAACGACTGGCAAAATATTTGTGTTTCTGCCTGGCGCCCGGCGCCTTGCCAGTAGGTCAATCAAACTCAATTTCCGGGAGACTTTCCGCCCGCGTCGCCTGTATATACACGCGCGCGAGCCCGAAGATTGAACCGCTACGAGCGCGCGCGCGCGCGCAGATTTAATTTAATTCCCGTCAGTTTCTGGCCGTAGGCGCTTCTGAAGCGTCGTAAACACCCCTTGATACCCGTCTTCCTTTCTCTCTCTCTCCCTCCTCTTTGTATACCTCGTTTCTCTTCGTCTGATGCTTCCGCCAAAGCGGACTTTTTAGTCTGCGGCCGCTGCAGCTCTTCTTCTTCTTACCTCGCGGCTGCGGGATTTTTCGTTTTCGCCGATGAAAGGAGGAACTTTGAAGCAGCGCAAGATGAATGGCTCGCGGAAGCTTCTCGGACGCGAGCGAGAGTTTGTGTATGTGGGGATGTGTGTGTGTATATACGCGGATGAGTAAATGCGTTATACACGGTTTGCTTTGCCGCTTTTTGCGCTCGATTTGCTTTTTTTGCTGGCGAAGCAAGTGAACGGCCTCTTGTATGTATGTTTTCCGGCGTATTTCAATAAAGATGGGTGTTATTACTTGTGCGTGATCTGTATGGGTCGAATGTTATTACTTTTAAATGAGAGATTTTATCCTTGTTTTTGCGGTATGAAAAAGTCAGTAATATTAAAGAAAATATTTCTATATTATCAACGTTGATATCAAAAGTAAAACGGTGAAAATCCCCAGTTTATCACGATAAGAACAAACAAAAATTAACTTACAACTTGGCCAACTCAAGCTTTTTAAACATTTCATTCATTTATAAAAAAAAAATATAAAAATAGTTTTACCGTTGGACTAGCTAACGGTACCGGTGATTCAGCCGTGCAGAAGCGACACATGCCCTGCACGCCGTATATATATATACACACACAATGTATCCCAGGAGGGAGCAGAGCCGAGTGGCAGTGTGGGACTAATTTGTCGTTTCTCTGATTGCAGACGGAAATAGCGAAGAGGCTGAACGCCATCATCGCGCAAATCCTGCCGTTTCTCTCTCAGGAGCATCAGCAGCAAGTAGCCACTGCAGTTGACAGGGCGAAGCAAGTCACCATGACCGAGCTCAACGCAATCATCGGAGTGAGTATTATAACGTTAATCACCATTGCAGAATGTCCAAAGGACCGTTTCTTAGACGGTTAACTTTGATAAGTAGAAAGGCTCGTTGATTATTAGCAATTATTTCGAATAAATTTCTGTTTTATAATTATTTTTACCCTTTTCATTTTTCACGTGCACCTGGTTATAACAAATATTTAACAATTTTAATTTTTGAGTTATTCTATATGAATACTTATATTGAATATATTAACTGTTTATGAACATGCTGGCGAACGCGTTTCATTTACTTTTGAAATAATGAGAATTTTATTACATTATCTCTTGTTTTAAATATTTCAAATTACAGAAATTCAAATTACACAATCCAGCTCGCATTAATAATTAACTAAATTCATAACTCGGTATAAAATCCTACGTAATAATGCATGCGGCATCACGTGCATTGCCACTCGTAATCCGTATAAAAATATCAATTTCAGACTGTTAAATATAACATGCACGTGACGGGGAGCTTTTATAATCCGCGTTACTAATTAATTCCATATTTTCAGAATAAATCTCCGCCTGGAAATTCTTCCTTTTTAATAATCGTATATTTTACGAGCGCTTCTTTAAATAGCCAGTCCCAGGGCTCTGATTAATACGAAATTGAAATAAAATAGCATTTAATTCCCGTGTAAAATTTGAGAGCCAGCGCAGGGCCCCGATCGTCATGATATAATAACAAGCGCTTAATTTTTGAAGCTCGGCCCATCAAATTAGTCTGTCAGTTCCCTCGGTATAGCTGCAGCAGAGGCGTCGACAGCTCGAGTCGCGCGCGCGAGCCAATTGGCGAATCACGTCTCGCTCGACGACGACGCCCTCAAAGTCAATAATTCCCATCTGATATACCTCCTCCCCCGCTGCTGGCACGTCTAGACTAGCTAAAACAAGGAGCTGCCTCGTATATACGCGCTTCTCGCTTTCCGCAATATACACGTATATATATACAGAGGCTGCCGGCGCCTTGCGTATTCACTGCGGCTGCCGCGCTGCTGCTGCTGCTGCTCTTCCCACGTGTATTACGAGGAGAGCGAGTAGCGAGGGAGCCAGAGAGCGAGGAGGACGAAATATAGTTAGGGCACTTGGCGCGATTGAGAACCGCTGATCGCGTTGAGCCCGCGGTAGTGTAGAGGAAGCCGATGTGCACGCTCGAGGAATTCGAAAGCGGACGCGCGGATACCTTCTATCTCTCTTATACCGCTCTCTCTGCCAGTGAGGGAGAGAGAGAACGAGTCGACTTCTCCCCCTCTCTCTTTCTCTCGGTTCCCGAATCCCGAATCCTCCTTCAATATTGCTCGAGCACTCAATTTCCTCCCTATTAAGCCGCCGGCTTTCCTCAGCCCACCGCATCGTCTTCCGCTCTCTTCTCCTTCCTCCTTCCGTTCTCTCCCTCTCTCTTTCTCTCATCCTACCGACAGAGGCGCCGCAGCAGCAGCAGCAGCCGACGAGAACACGAAGTGGAATTGATAAGGACAGATAGCAGTCGCTCTCTCTCTCTCTCCCTCGCTTGCTCCTTCGCGGTATATACAATCCTTCTCGGCGCAATCTTCCCTTTCTCCGAGCTGCCAACCCTCTCGCTCACGCTCGGATAAGTTATAGTGTTATGGCGCAGAAGCACCGACTAATCAGCATTCCTTTGCCTCTCTCCCTCTCTCGCTCTCGTCTTCTCTTGCTTCCTCTTTCTTGGCGCTGACAGTGATGGGAGAGACGCGCGCGTCTGCGGAGCAACTCTGTCTGCGCGCACTCGGAAACCGGCGCGCAACGACGCAATGTCCTTCTCTCTCCCTCTCTACGTGCGGCAAATCTTTAGCAGGATTATGAGGATTCGCTGCTCTCCCTCTATTGCTTTCTCGCTGACTCGCGCGCGACGCTGCAATTCTAGCTGGCTCTTGTGTTCCGTATCTTTGACCCGGAAGCGCTGGAAAAATTTAAGCACTACCGAATCTATTTATTTTTTTTCATAAGGGAATAAGAATAGAGGACCGCGGCTGCACTCGGGAAAAGTTACGAGATTAATCGGATGATGGCTTGTTTAGGGCTGAGATGGGATTTACCCTCTTTAAAATTTATGAGCTTTTAGGATTCTATGTGAATGTGTGGATTATAAGCTCTTAGTGTCCATCAAAAAAGAGGCATATGATTCTTTTAATCCATTCAGATCAAATGCCTTGTTATTACCTCAACATTACTAAAGAGCCAGAAAACGTTTGCTGTAAATATCACCACAATATGCCACACCTGTATAAGCACCCCCGCGTGTATAAAAAAATAAAGCAGAACAAGATCTTCCGCTGAATCGCTCGTGTCACCCAGCTTCCTCTATCCTCTGTACGTGCATTTTCCGCTTTTCTCCCCCAGCAGGAGCAGCAGCAGCAGCAGCAGCGTCGGTGGCTGCAGGAGCCGCCCGTATATCCATCTCCGTCCGACTGTCTTGCCTTTTTCCGTTCCTTTTGCCGGCGCACCGCGCTAGCTAGCTCGCTCCAGCGAGAGAGAAAACTCGACTCGGAAAAACGAGATTCAGAGCGCGCCTTTGGCGAAGAATGGAATGGAATATACTTGAGGATGCAGGGAGAAAGGAGAAGGAGAAGCCTCGGCTCTAGCTATCGTCGAGAAGCTTGAAAGAAACCTTTCCGTCCTTCTTTTTCTCCTTCCGAAGGCGCCTCGCTCCTTCTTTTATACCAATTGGATCTCTTCCCATTTTTGTTCACTTCGTCTTCGCCCTTATTCTTCCTTCCTTTTCCTCGGAGCGAGCTACACGCGGCCTGGTTATAAAGTGACTTGTTTATTTTTGTGCTTTCGCGCGAGCCTGGCCGCTTGATATAACCTTTTTTTTTTCGTCATGCGCTCGTCTTCGAGCGGATTGATGAAGTGCGGTAATAAATTCCGGCCGGTTTAAGGAAGTCCATTAGCTTTTTCTGGCAGCCCCTGCTATTTTTTTCTCCTGCCCTTGCGCTTGTCTCGGAGAATTATAACCAGCTTTTACACTCGCGCTGCTTCCAAATATGTAACGCTCGCGGCGTCCAAAAGTGATTACTTCCAAGTGTTTTGGCGTTAAAAATTTTCTGGAGCAATACACCTTATTTATTATTACAAAATGTTTGTAACCAAGAGATATACAAAAATAAATGTTAATATAACATTAACCAATTACTTAGAGTACACTGATACTCTAAATTATAAGATCCTCTCCTCCTCGCGCATGATCCCTCACTTTTTCATCTCGCTTACTCCGTCTCAAGATGCAATTTCGCGCTTATAAAACCTCTCCCCGAGCACTTAACACAATGCGAAATTTCATTTCGACAAACGCGAAATCTCATTTGAATTAGCGAGAGCGCGCGCACTCCGGCAGAAGCAGCAGCAAAAGAATCGAGGGGGATATTCATTCAAATATAAATTCCGCGGCGCATCCAATCATTCTTTTTCTTCTCCTCCCTCGGCGGTGTATATACTTTACAGCCAGCCCGTATCTCTCTCCTTTATCTCGAGCTCCTCCCAAGATGCAGTTTCCCCCGGACTAGGAAATACACGCGGCGGCGGCGACGACTCGCTGTACATTCTGAAGGAGTCTCTCTCCCTCTCTCGCTCTACTCTTTCTCCTTTGGGCTTGGATATCCAAGACAGAGATACCCCCGGGGGACTTGGGCGTCGCATTCAGCGAATAAGTGGAACTTATTCCGCTTCTCAGTCCCTCCGCTTCGCTTTTATACATCGTGGAATTGCTTCTGCCGGAGAGTCTATACATATATACACGTATACATAAGCACACACAGACACACAGGATCGGCGACTAACGTCGCGGAAACGGCTTAATCGCGTATTCTTCTCTTACGTACGTGTGCACTCGCGTATTAGTACAGGCTGCGCGAGCTTTGTGGAACGTGACGGTTTTGCCCCTTTTATTTTTCCAGTCGAACGTGCGCGCACGCTCGTTACGCCGCGGATTCGCCGCTCGCGCCTCTACTTTGCATTGCATTATGCATGTACGCGTGTGTTTCTCGCTGCGCTGCTGCTACTGCTGCTGCTGCTGGCTTTCAGCTCGGATGAAAAATGTATTTGTCGGCGAGGTAAGCGCGCGACGGAAGGAAGGAAAATGCCGCTTTTCTCCGAGAGATCCGCTGTTTTATCATGCATGCAGCTCGGGGAGCGCGGTTGCAAGCGCTAGATGTCAATTTTCCGCTTTTCTTATCACGCTGGCTTTACGGATTCACGGCTTTTTAGAGAGCCGTGAATCCGGCGTGTTAATTTTAGAGATTATTGTTGATGTTCTGCGTGTGCATGAATTCGTATTGTTAATATTTTTCGGTACAGTATTTGATTTTATCATCAATTGTCAAATATTAAATATATCTGATTAATTTTAATTTTGAGAAACTAAAATAACAAATTAATTTAACCTTCAATCCTCCAACTCAAGCCGCCGGATAAATGGCTTTAAACGCCCGCGAGTATCAGCCGGCAAAATCAGCATGAAATCGCGCTGAAATAGCGCCTCGAAAACTTGAGAGAGAGAGAGCCGGGGCGCGCGATCATCCATTAAACATTCCGACAATGATCGCAACTAGCGCTCGCGCGGCTCAATACGATTATCGCCGATCCGTCCTCCGCGATTTCATTGCCGCGCGCCGCGAATTCCCCGACGCGCCATCCGGAACATAATAAATCCTCGGCGCAATCGAGCCGAGGGATCAAAACACTCGGCTGCGCGATGAAATAACGCAAAGTCGATTTCCCCGCGCGCGTCCGTCGATACTTAGATATATACGTGCGTGTATTTGCGAGGCCCCGAGGGTATATATCCTTATTTACCTTACTCGCCGAGCGAAAATCCCATCGCCGGATGCCGGACGATATTGAGAGGTTAACCGACGGCGGCGGTAAATGGCGACCGAAATTCCTCGGGAAAGTGAGAGTAACGCGAGGTTCGCAGGTGCTGGCCGATACGGCCTCGAGGGGATAAATTTACGGAAGTGAGTCGAACGTTTTCTTTTTTTTTTTTAATTGTGATTTAGTAAAAAATAGGTTTTATTAAGTTTAGGTGATAGGTGAAAATTGTATTTTTTCTGTTTATATGGTTTAGGTTTCTGGTTCAATGCATTTACGATTGAATTGTTCACATTAAGATAGACAATATGTAATCAAAATTAAATACTGTGACAGAATCATCAGAAACTCAATAAACCTGTCAAAGGACTCGTCCCCAAAAACAAAAGAAAAAAAACAGTCATCCAAGCTCTCGCATAATAATAAAGAGATCAAAGTATCATTAGGCCACGTAGCATCAGCCGTGTAATTTTCCACGGAACGTGAGCTCGAAACGAATTACGAAGCGTAACCCACATACAATGCACTGTAATACATCGCGAGCGCGGCGCTTTTAAAAAAGGACGGAAAAACGCGTCCATAGAAAAAGAGCGAAAGAGGAGAGAAAAATGGCCATAATTATCGCGCACGATAATCGAGAGCGCTCGCTCACCGGCAAGAGGAATTACACGGCTCGCGATTTTTCCGGCGTTTGCGCGCGGCGGACCTAATTATAGTTCGCGCATCGGCGACCGTCGGCAGCAGCAGCAGCAGCAGCGCCGGTACTTGGAGCGTGTAACTCGCTGAGATTGCGCCGCACGAGAGAGCCGAGAGAGAGTAGCAAAAGGGGATACGCCGAAGGGAATGTTGCGCCGAGGATAAAGATAGATATTGGGAGGAAGGATGTTGAAGGTGGGAAAACGTTTATCTTTATCGTTTGTTTATCAGAAGCCGCGTGTGTGAGCTGCTGAGCTGGACGGGCAATTTGCGGCTTGTCGGCTGCACTGTGCTTAAGTTGCTATTCTTACGTTCGGCTCTGTGCGAATCATTGAAAATTTGATTGATTAACGTGACGCTGTGGTACTGCAAAATTTCTGACTGTTGACATTAATTGTTACATGATTATTATTGTGCAAAAACGAAAACATAAATAAACGTATTAATTAATCAATAGAATTTACGTAAATAAATCCGCGAAAGAAAATAAAAAAAGAGAATGTCGGAAATGACATTCTAAAGGAAGAAAATAATCTGCCCGGAAAAAAAGAGATGAAAGTGCCGAGGCAGCTAAACGGCCATAAGCGCGCGATCATAAGAACAAGCTCTGGCGGCAAGACAAGGAGGCGCCGATTCACCGAAAAGCGCGCGCTCGGCACGCTTACGTACACGTATTAAATTCCCCGGCTCTCTCCCGCACACATAGGTATGTAGGTGAGGGCGGCTGCTCTGCGCGCGGGGTTATTATATCGTTAAGCCATTTAATTATCTCGGCAAACTACTCCCCGGGAATATTCCGCGCCCTCTTCATCGCCTCCTCTTCCTGCCTCGCTGCCCCCCACTACTTCTCGCCGAGCAGCGGCGGCGGCGGCGGCGGTGGCATTATCTTGCCCCCGGAGGCGAGTGCGCCGGCGCGCGCGAGCCACTTTACGATTTGTTTTGCGCTCGCGCGCGCGCGCAGCCACTGCCTGCCTGGCGCGCGCATAATTTTCCCGCAAGGTTGTGCAATTACGCGAGAATGAGGCTACGCAGCTCGCGCCAGCCAGCCAGGCCAGCGATTGCCTCGTCAAAATGAAAATTACATTGTGTATACCTGTTTTACCCTCGCGCCGCGCGACCTGTCCTTTTAATGCCTCTCGCTTCTTCTCTTTCTCTCACTCTCTCTCTCTCTCTCTCTGTCTTTCTCGTATAGCCGTGACGAGGAGGCAAGTCGGAATTTTTTTTTCGTTTTTGCAAGGATGCCACGGGGGAATATTGCTTTTGTGATTTATGGATTGTCGCGTACAAGTGCGCCCGCGCGCTTTCGGCGCCGCGCTCGTGCATAGCTGAGCAATTGATGCTTTCGAGCTTGCCTTTTTGGTTTGGGGAAGGAAATTTCATGCTTACTTGCTAATTTTGGATTTAATGAAGGCTTATTTGGTGGTTTTTCGCTTAATACGATGCTGTTCTTGGGGAGCTTGTTTTTTTAGTGCTGTGGTAATGATACGTAAATTGCGAGCTGAATTGAATGTTCGATTTTTAATGCGTCTAATTTGCAATTTCATTATGTGAAATAAAACTTTTTGTGAATCTGTTAAATATAGAGTATTTAAGATACCTGATGAGTTTTAAGAAACAATAATTAACGAATAATTGTGCATCTATTAATAAAATGAGTAAACATTTTCTCAATTTTATTATGAAGAATTTTGTTTATGTAGCGAAAATAAAATGGGTTGAAAGGTATCATACTTAATATTATTAAATGCAATATAATCTTCTACATATTGTCTTAATATACAAATCACACGCTTCTTTCCCGAAATTATATTTTCAGAATCAAAATCCTTATACATCAAAATTAAATAAAATCTCGGTTCCCAAATACACAACCGTCCCAAAGCTCTCTCCAACCCAGCAAAAAAGCAGCGCTCAAAACGACCTAAACAACGATTATCCCGAAATAAAAAGCGAAAAAGTTACTTCAACCCCAGACGACCCGGGCAGTGCGCCCTGTATGAAAAGCTCGAGCAAACTAAAGCTCCACCCCCGCTACACTCGTCCACCTCTTTTTTGCGCACACCATATCGAGACCCTGGCACACTGCTGGGACGACCGAAAAGAATTCGTTAGTCTCTGTTTAGCGAACGTGCTCCCAGCGTGGGTAAATAAATGAATTCGCGCGAGCGTCGCACGTGTCCGAAAAGTGCTGCTGCCTCGGAGGGAGAAAAAGCAAGAGGGCGAAGTGAAAGAGAGCAAACGGAAGAATAAATAATATTATTTGCGGCGGTCGAGGCTAATGCGGAGAGGGCAAGATTAAAAAAGGATCGGGGTGGAGATGAAAAAAAAAGCCAGCGGGCCGGTAAACCTGCGGAGCGGAATAAACGCGGCCAAAGGGATAGAGTGCACTGCGAGGAATTTTCGCAATCTCTATGAGTCTTTGCTCCGCGAGGACTTTTCTCTTTGCGAGATTTTTTTATGGCTCGCTCCCAAATATTTTCCGCGACCATCTGCGCCTGTTTTTATTCGTTTGCAAAACTGTTTTCGTCCTTTCAATCTCATTTACGCGTTTTTCGCGGAAAGCATATGAATTTGGATTGAAAGTTGGGCAGCTTTTAATGGATAATGAGCTTTTCTAACGGTGCTCTATAATAATTGTTAAATGGAAAAAGTTTTTCTTTACTTTTACAAGATTAGCAGATTTTTTCGTCAGCAATATTTTGACGGAATCCTTCTAAAAAAGCTCCGACGTATATTCCATTTTAATTAAATATCATTTTTCGCTACCCCGGCCGCAGCAGACAAGCTGTTACGAAAAAAGTCGTAGATGCCGCTGCCGGCATCATCCGTTGAAAAATAAAGTCAGAGCGCGCGCGCACGAGCGCGGCAAAAAAAGCGTCTCGTTCGAATTCTCGGGTGAACGAACCCGAGCGACAATACACGCCGCGTCGCGTACATATCCGCCTGGCTCGTCGGATTTTTTTCGCACGCGCAGACAAAAATAAAATATTTAACACGCGAATATTTATAAAAAAACAAAACAGTTCGGGAAAAAGCTGCGCGCACACAAACGCCTAAAGTTGCGCCTAAACTATCTCGCGCAACCCGATACCCGAATGTTTGCCGCTGTATCATTGTGTCGCATGCTTTTGGTTGTCTAAATATTTTGCAGTGGAGTCTATAGTGTCCACTTTGGAGGAGGACGCGAGTGTTTCCTTGCAGTCGAGTAAAAGTTGGCTCAAAATTACGATTAAACTTTTATTTGGGAATTTACGTTTATGATTTTGTTGAAAAAAATAGTTTTAATTTTTAAATTATTATGTTGATTTTGACAATTCCTTCGATATAAGGAACCTCGTTTTGCAAAGTTTTATTAGCAAAATTCTTAAAAAAAAAATTTTTTCAAAAACTGATTTACACTACAATCTATGATCAACATCAATAATTTTATTGAACCGCTGTACTTGTCTGTTACTACTGATTTAAGCAACCGTGCTGTAGCATATTTGATATTTTTAAAATATACTCGTTTTTCACTGGTTTTACTTAGAAATTGATTTACTGAAATGTAAAAAGCTGCAAACAGAGTGTTTTATTATGTTTTATAAAAACGTTAGAACATAACTATATTAAAGAATCAAACTTGTTTCTTCTCCCATCTCCAGTTAATCAACGAGCCTGAATAAAAACATGATCCATTTTAAACATATTAATATAGAATTGCACTGTATTTAACAACACATATTTTTTTCCAGCAACAAAGGCCAGATCTGCCTAGGCTACTCCAGCAAATGCACGCGCAGCAACTGCCGCCCAGCGCTGCGATGGGCCCGCACCCAGGTCTTCCAGGACTGCCCGGCCTGGGACCGGGCGCAGGTCTGCCAGTGCCAACTTCGGCCTCGGCTGCATTGTTGGGTCTGGGTTTACCACCGGGCGCGGCTGCGGCCCCAGCCGGCTCGGCCCACCCGCTCAACATGCTCGTCAAGCCGGAGTTGCATCGTGGTCAACCTGACGATCTCAAGAGTAACGGAGGTGAGTTACGCTTATTTGTTATTCTACGTTGTTTGTGTTTGCTCAACCAGCCAGCATAAAGTGAAGTTTGAAAATTCATTATATTTACAAATGTAAATATAAACTGACGGAGGGTTGTAAGGAAGAAATTATAAACTTCTTAGCTTGGTAACTAGAAAAGACCAGCTTAACCTCAAAAATAAGTGTATCATTAAATTTGTGAGCAAAGACTTCTTAAAGTAGTTAATGAAAAATTCAAAAGCAATAAGACTTAAGATACGTTTCCACTACGAAATTAGCACTTTAGATTCTGCTACTTACATAAAAGCATAAACCAAGAATTTTAAAACATGATTTTCCCGTAACAGATGCATCGTTTTCAGGAAGCGGAAAAGCAGAAA
This sequence comes from Eupelmus urozonus, assembly GCA_900480035.1. NCBI lineage: Eukaryota > Metazoa > Arthropoda > Insecta > Hymenoptera > Eupelmidae > Eupelmus > Eupelmus urozonus. Next base: position 27,422 of record UELX01002279.1, read on the forward strand.
ACAAAAGAATCGCGCAATACTTTAAGTCGTAAAAAGGTTTTTATTTAAAAATAGCATTGCTAACTTGTGTTCGAGAACTAAGTAGTTGCCTTTTGCAAATGTAAAATGTTCTAAAAGCATTTCTGCAAAGTACATCTAAACTTTCTGCAAATTGCCCCCAAGAATTATTGAAAAAAGGTTACTTTTAACAGCTGTTTTTACATTTCCATGAAAAAGTTTACGAAGCTTTTCGATATTTAATGCTTTACCAATATTGATCGCAAACTACTTTCAAACGACTTATTAAAAATTCATCATAAAGCTTACACCCGCATTCAACGCATCAAGTACTATTTTGCTTCGCGAATCGCTAATTCAATTATCAGAATTGAAAAAAAAATCTAAACACTTCTACAAAAAAAAAAAACTAATTGCGCAAACTTCCTCGTTATCATTAACGACAAGCGCATACCACAGTGCCACAGTGACTAATCAAAATCCCCGACTCTATCAAAGTAACCGAAGCCGAGCTGATGTCCAGCGGCGTCTAATCGCCTGCCGACAAATCGCGTTACACGATCGCTTACACACGTAGTCCTTCTACTTCGTAGAAGCAGCGCTGGTGCGTTCGTTCGCCGAGCAAAGTCCGCGAACTCGCTTATCTTGCGGCTGCTCGGCTGCATTCGTGATTTTTGTAATCTAGGAGAGCGGACGTTTCCTCGGTAGTTTTTTTGCCGCGGTTTTAATTATCAATCTTTTTTTAAGTCTTTATTTTCCTAAAATCGACGGTTCTAAATAGAAGAGACTTATCACCTGTGTATAAAAACAGCAGATAAGTCTTTTCTATTCGTAGTCGTCGAATTATTCATTTTTTTCAAAAAATCTGTAAGCTAGGTCGAAAATATCTCAAGTACAATATTAAAATCCCGAATATATTCATCAGCTCTTTCCTCATCGGCTTCTATAAAAGGAAGAGCTCTCTAAATAAATGAAAATCGATCTGTAACAATCTCGTTCTCGATTTATTCAACACTATCTCTGTCTCACAGCCGTGGCGAGAGCGATGGGGACGGGATAAATGATTCACGAGGGCGCGGGACATCAGAGAGGGAGAGAGAAAAAAGTGAGCGAGATAGAAATGAAAAAAGCAATATTTACTGTTTCCTTTTTTGCTCGTGCGTATACACCGCAGGGCCCGCGCGCCGGCTTTGAAAACGGAATTGCGCTCTCTCTCTCTCTCTCTCTCGCGATATCTGGAATTGTTATCGTTCTAAAAGGGTTGTCGGGAGCTTCTTCTCTCTCGATTATTTTCGATACTCCAATTTCTGTTTTGATTACCTCGATTTTTCCTGCCGCACTGCCAAAGTTGTTTCATTTATATACCGCATTGATACTCGCTGAAAATAACTAACGACGAAAAAAATGCCCGCGACTCATCGATCATTCGAGACTAATTGCAGTTGCGAGGAAAAAAGAGCGGTTAAACCCGCGCTCGTAATGGATTGCATTTCTTATTCGCGACTCTCATTTTTACATCCACTATAGAAGGAAAAGAAAAGCCGCGAGAGGGCGATTAAATAAACGAAGGTGCAAATGACGTTTGAAACGAGCCGTGAATAATTCCCGTCAAGATTGCGCTCGGCGACCTCAATTCCTCCCTAAGTCCTCTTTTTGTATCGTTATTCCTCCTTCTGCGCATACACACTCGGCCGCGTAGCTATATACTCGTTTTCTCGTGAAGACGGCGATATACGAGTAGCGCGTTCGCACTTGTCCGGCTCGCGCTCCGAGGCACGCTGACAAAGTCTCGAGTGCATGCCTCGGAGGAGAGGCTTTCGCTACTCCCTCTCTCTCTCTCTCTCTCTGGCTTCGCGCGACGAGAACTCTCGGAATCTCCTCTCGACACTCGAGGGCGCTTCCGACTGTCTCTCTCTCTCGCACAGCAGCTAGCTCCTTTTATCTTTTGTCACGGTCTCTCTTTCTTCTCGGAGCTAGCGAGACTCGAGTCCCTCTGATGCTTTTTTACTCTCGGCCTGACGTAATGCCGAGTTTACGTTAAATAAATTTTATTACGGAGCGCGAGCTGTTTGCAAGTCTAATTTTAAGTATCTTTCGCTTTGTTGAAGCGTAATCGAAAACGCTGCCTTGCAGTGCTAATTTTTGTAACGCTGCAGTCTCGCGTTACCTTATCTCTCGCTGTGTAACCCGACGGTCGTTGAGATTTTTAATAGAATCATTCCAACGAAGAAATTCCTCTTCCTACTTCGCCGACAATCCAACATCTAAAAGTACATTCCCGAGTAATCAAATCAAGCCGTGTAAAGTTCGTTAAACAACGGCAATCCAGTTAAAGCTATTTATAAATTTTGACAAGCCAACTCGCGTACTTTCCGCTTGCCAGAGATTTCCTCGGCTCGCTCGCTCGGTAATGAAGCAGGCCGCGCGCCACTATTCGATACGGCCGAGTTAAACAAGCCGGGGCTCGCGCGTTATTGCGATCGTTGTCGAGTCATTAAGCCGAGCAAGCGCGGCGGGGGGATATCCACTTTCGGCGGGCGAACGCGATGTCGCCGGGCGTCGTGATTGCCGGTAGTTTTGCGCGGGCGCAGGCGCGATTATCGACGTGCGGCGCCCGCACCGCCGTCATTCATTAGCGCGCGGGATGGAGGGGGGGAGGTGAATGTTAAGTGATCACGGGTGGGGAGTAAGAGAGAGATGGGATTAAGGTGGGAGACTTGAGGGTTTTGCGTGGTCTTTTTATGTTTGTTTTTTTTTTGTGATTTTTGAATTTTTTTTAAATGGTAATGATGTTTTATTTTTGGGTAAATTTATTTTGGTAAGTAGATGAAGGACGAACTATGTAAGACGATACACTTATACTGATTTTACACTCGGATGGAAATAGGTCCTAATTAGAGCCTAAAATAAGTTGCCTCGTTATTAATAAGACTGTGTACTGTTAATTCAACCCTAGTCAGAACTCGGCGTACTTAATTCATTAAATTCCTACTAGGGTATCTAAAACTTCAGCTCGTTTTCGTCCAAGCGTGATATGACAAATTAGAATTCATGGCTTCAAAATTAACCGAGCGACGTGTCCCATTAAAAAGATCGATAAACCCCATTGCATATCTAATCAGCTTCTCAAAAAGCACTCAAGCCAAAACAACGTACAAATTCACCGTGCGCCATTCCAGAACTAATCTCGCTTTCTCGCCAGGCCCGACGAAAGGCCGCGTGCAAAGAACAAAGAGAAAAGCTGTTTAATTTCAATTTAGCCGCATTTATAGCGCGGCGCGCGCGCGCGCACGCGAATGTCACTTTTAAAAAGCTTTCGACAACGAGGCAAGAACACGATATTCGCCCCCCGAAAAAAAAGGTCGCTCAGGTATATTATTCCCAGTCACGCACGCTCCCTAAAATCTCTAGCATTACGATCGTCGCTCGAGGAAAAAAGATGTCGCACGTGTAAGGGGCTCGATTCCCCCGCGCTTAAAGAAGAAAAATACACACACACATCCCGGTCGCGCGGGCCTGTATTTGTCATATACCGCCGGCGGCGGCGTAAAAGCCAACCTTATTTCAATTTCCCAAATAGACAGTTGATATATCCCTCGTCCTCTCTCTTTTTGCGAGATAGCGCGCTTATACTCCGGCTCCTCTTCTTCTTCCTCGCTCTTCGAGCACGAGCTATCTGCGGGCCCGAAACGACCTCTTTGCGTTTTAGTGGAGAATTATGCGCGAGTAGAGCCGGAGCTGCTTGCGTCCGCGTTTACGAGGTCGCCCGCGCGCGAGCCAGCCACGGCGCGGAAGAAGAAGAAGAAGGAGGAGGAAAGTAACTGCCCGAGCTGGATATATACGCGCGCCGGGGGATGAGGAGTTAAAGGAGCTTGTTTTATGGAGAGGAGAACGAAGATGAGCTGGGGATTGATTGATTGATTTTTATGAGCGGGTTTACTTTCTTTTCTTGGTCGGTAAAGAGCTGGGCTTCTGAAAGTTTATATTTTGATCGTTGCGATTAAATTTTTGAATGGAAATAAATTTTTAAAATGAAGAAATTTAAGCATTAATATTAAGTTTTTTCAAGCGTGTTTTTTTAAAATTTTTTTTCTTACGTCGAACCGCAACATACTTGACACAGCAATAAATTGAAACACGTTTGAAAAAGTATCTGGTTAGAAAACGCGCAAACACACATTTCAAGCTCTATATAAAAATTTCCCGCGAAACCTAGAAACACAAAGTAAAAAATTGCAAAACACATGCCGTTTCAATTTTTAACTCAATACAAAATATTCCAATGCAGCGCGCGGAAATAAAACGCGCTCTCGGAAAGTACTTTGAAATTCTCCGGCGTTCTAAATAAATAAAAGGACGCGCGCGCAGACCGAGCGCCAGAAGAGAAAGTGAGGTACAAGCACATACACCGCGGGAGATGGATGCATTTGAAAAGATCGCGCGCACCGAGAGGAGAAGAGAGAGAGAGAAGAGCCGGGTGCTATATGCATCGGCATTTCGCGCTCGCAAGACTTTTCAAGAGACAGCGAGCGAAAAGAGGATATACCGGAGCGCGGATCCGATTGTCAGAGGGAGAGAGGCGAAAGGCTTTGTGTTGTGCTCGCCGAGCTTTGTGTATATATGCATTTCTCGCTCTTTCTCTCTCGTGAGCGCGCTGCTTGAATCCGGTGATTTTCTTTTCCGGATAATGTAGCGATCTCCCCCCCGTAACTCTGCCTCTCCGCGTGCTCGTTTTTCAACTTTTGCGAAATTCAGTGAACCTGAAGCCGCGAGCTCGCAATGGACTTTTTAAGTTTGTTTCTCCCGCTCTCGTCGCTGCTGCTGCCGGCGAGACCGTTTTATTCGCGCGAGAATGCCTCCAAGCGTGCATGTTTATTAAGATGCGGTCGCGTCGCGATTTTCTTTTTTCAATCTCCGTGGAAAACTTTCATTTTTTCATTTGTGTGTGAAATTCAAAAAAAGAAAGACTATCATTATTATTTTTAATACCCGTCGTGTATCTATTAAAATATTACATTTGCAAATGAGATCTCAGAGTCATTCTACCGCAGCAATAATCAAACAATATCGATTACACCCCCACCCAAAAAAACTCCTCCCAAAAGCAATCTCGTCACCCTCGCGCAATCATACCAGCACCATCACCCCTCCCAGAAAAAAAAAGACAACTGTCCAAACACAGCAAAATTAATTCTACAAAGATAAAACCCATAATCCAGCCCCCTCC
>UELX01002280.1:0-32639 GCA_900480035.1 Eupelmus urozonus
ATTAAAATTGAGGAGAAAAAAAATTTATTTCTTTATTTAAATTTAATTATTTTTTCAGGTTTAAACTCAGTCCTGAGTACTTAAAAAAAATTTTTTTTAATCAAAATTCATCCCACCAGATGTTAATGTAAAAAAATAAAATTATTTTAAATAATGTTAATACAAAACAAGTCACGCAAAATTCACGCAATTCTCCCATTTAAATGTACGACATCAGAAATACAAAAAACAAATCACCCATATCAAAGGTATTATCATTTTACAGCATTTTAGCACATTAACACTTTACCTAATATCAAGCATCAAATAAAAATATTCTAAAAAAATAAAGAAAAAAAGACCAAGATATACGTAAGCTGAGAGTAGGCAGTAGGCTAAAGCCACTGTAGAAAACAACGCAAGCACGAAAGAGCAGGCTATCGTGCGAGCAAAATAATAAAGTCATGCAATCGAATACTCAGAGGGCTAGCCGAAGTAAAGTAGTACGAGTCTAGCCTGATGTACATAGAGACTGATTTGCGCGATGCACACGGAACAGAGCGATCGTGACGTGTACTCGCAATTTAGCGCCAATTTTACCAGTCGCGAGAGATTAACGTAGCCGGGGCGCACACTCACTCGCGGGACTGCCGGCAATTTACGGATGATTTTTCCCCTTGGACTTGTTTCGATGTTGTTGCTCGCAAGAGAGAACCGCCAGCGAGGAAAGCCTTATTAATGATGCTTCCTTGCGCTGCGAGCGTGAGTTTTTGCTTCGTTTGCGATGTTTCTAAAGTTTTCTTTTTAATGTATGGCTCAGCTTCTATTTTCTTAATTAATGGTTCGTTCGATTCAATGAGATTAGTCGGGGATTATTGGAAACACAAGTTTTTTTTAGAGATTAATTAAAATTGCTCTTCTTATTGTAAGAAATACTTTTTTCATTATCGAGATTATTTTGTCGGGATTAAAAGGAACGAGAGCAATATAGATTTTTGCTATTCATTTGAAAAATCTTAAAATATATTCGAATATAAATAAAGTATTATATTCATTCTATTTCATTTTTATTTTATATTAAATGGCAGATTCTTACACTTTTTTTCGAAATGTTATTAGTTTTAAGTTTCCAAAAATTGAATACCGAAAAATCAGCTTTAATTTTCTTTTTTTAGAATTAATAAATGTTGCTAAAAGTTATGATAATTTAAATTGGACAACAAAAAATTTTTGAATTTCTGATATAATTTTTTTATACTAAAGAAGATAAGTTAAATTTTGTTTTCTTTAGTTTTATTTTCTTTTATAAAACTTAAGATAAAACTTACATAAACCGATTTATTAAAGTTTTTCGTGGAGGATTTAGTATAAGGGCTAAGAATTCGGGATAATTCTAAAATTATCCGAGAGAAACTCGAGTTTTGAGGTTTATTCAATAAAATCCTGAGACATAAATGATGAATCTTCTGCCAGCCAAAAAAGGCACTTGAAAAGTTTTAACTACAAACGTTCAGAGCTAATCTTGGAAGTAGAATTTTGATTTTTTTTTTATTCTAAATATAATGAAAGGATTTTGGAGTCAGTAGTAATTTATAACTTTATAATCTTTTTTTCCATTTTGTGTATATTTCATTTTAAATATAATGAAAAAATTTTGGAGTCAGTTAGTAATTTATAACTTTATAATTTTTATTCTACCCTTTATATATATCTATCATGTAACGGTATGTACAATTACTACTATCAGAAATGGTGTCATTGGGAACAGGAAGATAGGAACATATTCAAAGAGTATATAGCATTGTTGTATAGGCAACTTCGAAAATTAGATCATGTTTCATCCTATTGTTTACAAATTATTGCCTTAGCTTACAAAATTCTTGACACTCTATTATAAAAGATTTTTTGACCACGTACATGAAAAAGACCCTTAAAAAGTGTTTTGAAAAGTATTTTTCTCCCGCTACTCAAAATAGTTTTAATTTTGTAAATTAAAATATAACAAAAATTTAACTTTTTTTATGCTGTTTAAAAGAAAAAAACTTGTGAAAATTTAAAAAAAATTGTTTAAATTCGAAAAATTTGGAAAATTTTTAAAGATTTTGTAATAATTTAAATTTTTTTAAAATGAAGTAATACACACTGTAAAGCTTTCAATTTTTCGTTCCTTTTCCGTGCACAAAAAAGGACTTATACATGCTCTTGTTTAAAAAAGCACAGTTTGTAACAAGAGAGGAAGTGGCTTTTTCAGCCTTTGTAATGCTTTCAAATTATTTTACTTAATTTTACACGTTTTATCCATTACACTTCTATTATTTTTTTGATATAAGAAACCAAATAATTTAACTACAATTTAATAATCATATAAATGGCTAATTCTAAATCTCAAATATCCAAATAAACTTCCTGAAAACCATTTAAAAAATATCTGTGATCGACATCCAAGGGGGTGCTTCATAACTTGTACATTTTCAACGACGTAACTACTATTCTAATTAAGAAACTTACTTATTCTACTTGACCTTAACAGATAGAGAGTGACAAAGTAAAAGAGAGAGAGAGAGAGAGAGAGAGAGAGAGCGATGAGAGTAGAAAAGGGGAGAGATCGGTCGCAAGTGAGAGAATTATATAAAGCTGAACGCAGAGTAAGAGACTCCGAGGATGGGGGCTTTCTGAAGTTAAACAGTTTTCAGTGCGGTCAGCACTCGACAGTTTTCAAGTGTGGATTATTACGGGATAAGGCGGTTCACAGTGCTATTTGTAATAAGGTTTATGTAACAAAATCTCTACTTGAAACTCCCGAGGCTTTAAGACCTTTGCTCCATTCGTATGCATGCACTTGTAAAAAGGACTTAAATGAAATGTCTTTTGCACCACTGCCTTTTCACTCTACATTCTCCCCGGTATTCACGAAATTACTTCAAATGCATAATAATTAGCAAGAAAAAGCAACGCTAATGATATTTGTTCTGAAAAAGAAAAAGATACAAAAATTCAGCTTATTTCGAGGACTAATTATAAAAATACAAACATTTTATATGAAAACTTAAGAAAATGAAAAAATAATCATTCTATAGAATATTAATAAATAACTTTAAAACTTGTTATAAAATTGATATTAACTAAACTTTTATTTCCATATGTTGCATTAACGTACTCTCCTCTATTTTATTTTCCAATTACTTTTGTTTAATCTAAATGTCTACTCGCTGTTATCTACTATGTCCGTTATGCGCTAACCATTGATCGAGCTATCCTCATGAACAATAGAGAATGATAAAATCCTCTATTTCCGCACTGCATTGTATTTACTGTAAATTTCCCTACTACGAGCATGCACTGCAAACTAAGCATTCATTGCACGAATTTATTTGATTTCAAAGCGCTTCCACAACAAACGAAGTTCTGGCATTTACTTTACGCATGCCAACACACCCGCCAAAGAGGAACTTTCAAATTCACGCGCTCAAGTCTCTTTTGACCTCGATTTGAGTCAAACAATACAGTTTTAAATTTAATTTGACATATCATAAGAGCGCGAAATCTCGATAGAGATGGATAGGTAGAGAGCAAGGGAGCGAGAAAAAAAAGAGAGAGGAAGACAGGGAGAAGGGAAAATGCAAACACGAAAGACTGATTCGACAATCTAAATTCAAGCTGCAGTATTGCAAACAATATTAAGGAATTAGCAATTCCATTATTCATTTAAGCAGTGCGAGTGCAGTAACTTCACTTCCCTAGTGTAACTTTAACTCCCTCAGCTCATCAAAAGCACAGTACATTGCGCGCGATGCGTACTAAAAAGAAGTTGCTGCACGCGATGGCACCAGCGGGATCTCCAGACGGCAAGTCCAACTTATAAGTTGCTTCATCGTGATTAATTTTTAGTCGCAAAGTTCCGAATTATTTGATTATGATGAATTAGCTCTCCGGACTTTCGATTGATTTTTCTTTTGACTTTTTTGAAACTCATTTGTTGAGTGGAATCTTTTCCGCTCTATTTTCTAATGTCTTTTTTTATTACGAATTGTTCGTGCTCTATGTACATTGAAAGATTTCTATGTCAGTTTTAATTTACATAACTGGAAAACTTTTATAGATTGAGCTTTATTGAATATTGAAATACATTTTCTAATAACAAATATTGGCTGGATTGAATGGAGTTGAGAAACGTAGAAAAGGAAATTATACTTTTATGAAACTATTACACTTGTAAATTTGTACAAAGTATGTACACGTATATAATTCGCGTTTAACTTTGAATGTAACAAGTGAACAGCTCAATATTCATGATAAGCTTTCTCATATCATAAAGTTATTTTATTCTATGCAAAACAATCATTTTATGTATTTATAACAGATATTTTTGTTGTCCATTTAATTATTTAAAAATTATTTTTTTATAATTTTCATTTATTGTTCTAATTCTAAATATATGAAATATTGAATTATTATTTTTAATTGAAATTTAGGTAATATTCTTAAATTTTTAAACTTTAACCTGTTTTTATCTAAGATTATATAAAGAGATAATAGTTATTTCTTTTGATAGAGTGGATATTTTTAAATTTGTTTCTTGTTGAAGAATATTATTAAAGTAAATGAACGTCTTAAAAAGGATGCCAAATTAAAAGAAAATATTGTTTCAGTCTTGCAGAGCAGATAAAACGAAGCTATTATTATTCAATTTGAAGTGCAATAATATTGTACTTACTTATTATACGAATTTATCTAATTAGGTCATTTCTTTATTGTTGCAGGTATGCATCATTTATCACGGAATTTTAAGTACCACATAGCTGGGTAAGAAATTTCAAAATTAATTAAAGCTATAACTACATTCACAGCATAAGTTTAGTTTGTTTTAAAGCCTATAAGTTTAATTTTCCCCTAGACTTGTGTACACCCAAGTTTCGCAGGAGGCAGTAAAGATTTTTTGCTCTCTCTCTCTCTTAAATGAAACCTTATAGCCCCAGATGGCAAACCGCGCGGCCAACTTTTCACCAATAAAACAAGATTTTTTGTCGCAAAAAAATTCTTCATTTCAATAAACCCCGAAATTATAAGCCTACTTTCGCGATCGAATAAAATGGCCAGACGTTAAAAAACAGACATCCCCTAACACATTCATCCAATTTTAACCTGCACTTTAATTTCAGTCCTCCAACAAAAAGTCGAAAAAAAGGGGCAAAATAATTCATGCCGCTTCCGCTCCACAGGATACAACGCTTGCCCGCCAAGTAAAACTAATGCATCAAATTGAAAGTGGCCTCGATTACTTACCCATTATAACCACGAAACTTTTTAGCCAAGAGAAAGAGAGTAGCGGCGCGGGCGAGGCCGACGGCTGAAGTCTCACAAGAGATTTTACTTATCCGGCGTAAAAAGAATTCGCGGGGCTCTCAAGGGTCCTTCCCCCCCTTCCCGCCCCCACTCAGCCCTCCTACCCAGGCTCCTACCTCGTACCATAATCCTCGAGGATAGAGGAATGCTTCTGTTATGCGCACTTACATTTGCGGGTTATGTCGTAAGGAGCGTCGGGAAGAGCCTCGGCGTGTCGTATAGTGGCGAAAGATAGACGATGGAGAGAAAAGGCGCTCGTTCGACCCCGCGCGCGATAACCGCTGAAAAGAAGCACCGGGAGAGAGAGAGAGTAGGATGAGGGAGGAAAATGAAGAATCCTTTTTGCCTCGGGCAGCGCGCTGGCAGCAGCAGCCTCCCTTTCTCTAACTTCCGTGCTGTGAAACTCGAAATCGCATTCATCGATTTGCGCACTTTCTTTTCATCCGCCATCCACCCCCTCCCCCCCTCCTCTCGCGCTTCCCTTGCCCTGGAAATAATATTATATCGCCCATCTCTCTCGCTCTTTATAACACTCGTCCCTCTATCTATAATACTGTAGCTCGGTGCATTATATACTGGTCTAGCCTACATCCTTGCGCGCCCACCTACGCGTAGTGGAGAGCCTGGGATATCCATACATTGATATACGCGCGCTTATAGCTAGCCGAGGAGGAGGATTTTTAAAAGGAAATTCCTCTTCCGCGCGCGTCTCGCTTTGACGAGCGAGCGAGCGAAAATATTCCAGAAATAAGTGGAGCCCTGTGAGCGTGTGCGGAAAGGAGGGCTGTGGGAGAGGGAGGGGAGGAGAAATTTTAACGATCGCGTTTCCGCGTGTGTTCGGCTCTTTTTTCGCGGGCGAAAATTTCCGCACAATTTAGTGAAAGCTGCAATTAACGGGTGAATTTTCGAAAGACATTGTGGTGCGAGCCCGGAACACTGGCTATTAGATTACATTTTATTGAATGTCAATTTCAAAGCTCTGACTGCTCGTTTTACCTCTTCTATTCGATTTGACGGGCATGTTCAATTTTAAAAATGAATGACTCTCGGAAAAATTGAAATGGAATTATGTATCTGTAACGTAAGAATTAATTCTGAAATTTAAATATTTTTAATTAATAAATTTTTAGTTAATAAATTATCTGTTTAAGACGCCTTTTGAAGTTTTAAAAGTAAAATTAACTTATTCCTTGGGAGTAAATGTTTTTTAATTTAAAACTCACTTTTAAAATGCTTCTATTTTCTTTATTTAAAAATGCTTTCTGGACCATAGAAAATTAATTCGTCGAACATCTATATTTCTGTTTTACTTTCCATTAAAATGTATACATTTTTGAAGAACAAACTTTATTAAGTTATGTATTAGGCGAAGCACGAAGCGAAGCCTTAACAAAATACATTTCTAAAACTTATAATACTTTTTAATACTAAAGTTAAGCATACCAAAGCCTAGAATCAGATCTTATACAGCAAAACGTTATTTATATTTTACAAAATGTTATTTATTACATTTTTCTTTAGAAAAAGAAGTAGAAATTGATTATCAAATTTTTATCATTAGTTCAGTTAGAAAGGTTACTATCCTAAATGGTGGATACTGCTTATATTTCTCTGATTTTGTAATTACATACTATTTTTATGAATTCATCTTATTGTTATTTTACTAATTTGATAAAATGGGATTGAAGTCTTATAATTACAAACACAGAGTGCAAAGTCATAATGATTTTTTTTTTCTCAAGAAACTCCCGATTTACTTGTTTTGTTCACGATTGTCAATGAATTTTGTATCAAAGAAATCTGTATTATAAAAGGTAATTTTGCTGAGAGTCTCAAAGAGATCAATATATAATATTACTGCGTAATTCCTTTTTTCTCGATGGTCTTCTTATCTTCTTGATTGGAGTTTTCATTTTCCTTGATCCCTAAATGTTCTTGTATCGAAATATGAAAATTTTACTTTATAAAAATTTATAAGATATATAGATTGGTAATAATATCGTTTTCGTATTTTGTTGTACGATTACGAAATCAGAAACTATCAATACATTCGATTTTGATTTAGCAGTGCAACGTCAGTAGCGTGATTCGGATCAATACGTTTTGCTGTATATACTGAAGCTAAACAATTAATGCTTTTACATACTTCAAAATTAGTTTTTAGTATCACTCAAGCTGCTTTAACATGCTTATTGCCCAGGATCTTATTACGTATATAAATAATGCATGATATTCACTTTAAAATTCCATCAATTTAAATGAATTACTTACTCTAATTTCTGTAAGTTAATTTCGAATAGGATACTTGTTACGTTTACCTTATATTTATGTAGAAAGTTATTTTACGTATCTTTTAGGTGAATAAAAACAGCAACCATTGTTTAGTAATCAATACGGTAACACTAGAGTATTAGTAGATTGATGGTAACTGACACAAAACGATATTCGAATTGAAGTTTCTGTTAGATTATGCATAATCAATGTGTAAATGCAATTTTCGGAATGTCTAAAATTCGGAAGAATTTACTATAAATTAATACCTTTATTTGGAGTTTGTAAAGCTGCAATGCTTTTAAAGAATATACTCTAAGAAATAAAGTGAAAAAATGACAGTGAAATTCGAAAAAATAACTACAATAGTCAGCATTTTGCTAAATTTATATCATGCTACATAAATCATCAATTCTGTAATAAAAATAGAAAGAAAATATTTTTCAAATATTATTCTTCTTTCACACAAAAATTTTTTATTTGAATACAATTTTTATTGATTTTTCATTTTTAAATTAATTTTTTTTTGAATTTAGTACTAATGTTGTAGAGTACTAAGTAGTAGAGTCATATAGGAATTATTTATCATTATTTACTAATCTGTGAATTTAATTCAAAATTGAAACAATAAAAATTATTATCAGTATTGAAGATTAAAATCAAAACAAAGACAAAAAATAAATAATTTATACAATATAAAAAAAAAAAAAAATAAATATTATACCTACACAAGTATCAAAGTGTTAATGATTAATTTGAAAATAGCTCTCTTTTTACAGGTTAGTAAACAAAGCTAGATCTAGAAAAGTCAAGATATCAACTCAATACACTCTTACAATATAAAAGAATGGTTCTATAAGGCTTGAATGACTAATGGACTGATAGCAGGTCGATTGCGCTTGCGGAGCACGGTCGAAATTTGACATATTTATTTGACCTCAATTGCATTGTAGAATAACTGTTTGACCTTTTCCTTTTTATCTAGGATTCGCACGTAATTGATAAGTTCTTGATTAATTCCCTTAACAAACTTCTGTTCAATTTAGAGCTTTAATACGATGCCCATATAGTTGGCTAAATTTGCTCATAACCGTATTTCGGTATGTTAATAGAAGTGACGTAATCGCGCTGAGATAATTCCGAAAGAGAACAAAGTTGTGAAATGGAAGGAATGAAGGAAGGAAGAGAATGAGCAAGAAAATACAATATAGAGAGAGATAACGAGAATTGAAGACATTACAATTGGTGCTGCAGAGGGAAGAAATGGAATAGGGAGAAACTGTCGATTTATCTTTCTTCAGCCTTTATTAATATTTCTAAAAATAAATATCAATATCTTGTTTCAATAACCCATTTTTTATTACCTCGGAATGATAATAATTACCATTTTAAGAGTATCAAAACAGTATAAATGTTATAATTTAAATATTATTTAATTTATAAATATACGATAATAATAACGTTTTTTAAATTGCAAATGATTACCACAATGTTGGGTAAATTGATTACCACGTTTAAGATATTATGCCACTTCTCATTATTTCAGTATTCAATTAATCAATTTTGTACTTGATATTTCAAATGAAGTACATAGACATTGGTTGAATAATATCATTTACTACCTCGAAACATCTAAAATAGAATTCTTCGGCTAAGAACTTAAAATATCTGAGCATCTTACGTATAGATACGGACGTTTCATCATTTTATTAGATTACATCATGATTAATTTTGTTATTGCCACTAGATAAGCTAACAGTTTCGCTAGTGCTTTATTTATTACCCCCATTCCAGCGATCTTTAAACGCGCCTCTTGGCAAAGTTAGGGATTTTGGATTCCCGCCTCTAACCACACGTGCTCTCCTTAGCGGAAGAATTCGGAAACTCCGACACTATGCATCTAACTAACTTCGAATTCCTTAGATGTCGCCCGATGCTCGGAGTTCTTAAAGTATTCCTCACCGATCTGACAAGAAGATGAACACTCGTAGTCATCGGATTAGTTTGAACGCCATATGCTGCTCTATACTGTCCCGACCCCTCATACGTGGAATAAATTAAACTAATGATTGATGCAGGATATTACAGTCGAATGTCATCCGAAGCAATTTTCCTAATGCCGCGATCTCTCCTGCAATCATTGTTACGAATGACTGCACGATATGAGGAAAATACGTCGCGCGTGTTTTTCATTTTCAGCAGATGGATAGAACAGAGACTAATACCTACTCAAATCGGGCAACAAGTTACAAGCTAAACGACACGTCGTTGGGATAATATGGTACAGCAAGGGACAGTGAGCCCCGCCGCCGGTAGGGTTCGCTCTCTATATATATGAAGGTGGCCCTTGCGGTATAAGAGAAACAAGAAAAATATTTTGTCGACATAAAGGACATGCCGCGAGAGAACAAATGCGTCGGACGGATGAGCGACAAGAAAGCGAGAGTGGAATACTAAATTTTTGGACGCCGGTGGGGAGGTAATGGAAAAGCTGCGTGCCTGCGTGGGACTAAGTATAGATATAAGAGTTGGCTGAGCGTGAAAATGTTGTACCGGATGGATAGATGTTTCATTATTTTAAATGAATATTATAAAGCTCATTTTGTTAAGTCCTTAAATCGTTGCGGACTGGTAAAATTGTTTGATTTTGTCAGCAGAAACGTAGAGGAATAAGCTATATTTAAAATTTTAATACTAATTGTGTCTCAATGATTCCGTTAGTGACCTGCGTAATTTAATTTGCGATTTAGATTTTCAGCCTTGTATTATTTTCGACTAAAATGGAACAAAATGGTTAATAAAATAATAAGATAAAAATTTCAAATGTCATATTTCATTCGCCAACTTTTACACGCTGTTAATTTGGAAAAGTTACTATAACAAATTTTAATCTTTTCAGAAATTTCAAAATTATTAGCCAATAATTGGGTTAAATATGCTTTATCAACTAGATTATAAGGTCCGCTCGAATGGGTCTGAACTATTAACACTTGACAGCACTTTAAACGAAATCATCTGTCTAATAATTGAATTAATAATCAGTCATCGCTATACTCATTCTGCAATTCGGTTATAGAGGACAAATTCCAACTCAGACGATCTTTATTAACAACTTTATTACAGCGTTACCACTGAATTTCAAGTACTTAACGAGTGCGCGCTCATTAAGCGTCAGCCAGATAATTCTCGAGTAATTATCACGGTAGCAGTAGTCTTTCCTTAATGAAGATAAGAATTACAAGCGGACGAGGGAAAGAGAGAGAGAGAGAGTCGAGAAGAGTGAACGCGAACGAAAAAGGTTGAGATTAACGGAGTCAGAGAGACAATCCGAATCGTCATCGCCAGAACGAAAGAGAACGCAAATCGCTTTAGCCCGAGGGCGCGCGCGCGCGCGCGCGCGCGCGCGCAAGGCCCATAATTCTTCGATAAATTATATGCGAAATGCGGCCCTCTGCGCGCCTGCGCAAGCTCGGAATAGAAATGCGCTCGACGAACGAATTACCCGGAAGTGCGAGTCGATTCGCGAAATTGGTCAGTGGGGGATATGGTATTACGGCTCGGGATAATACCTCCGGCCGTTATTGCGCTTGAAATATCTATACGCCGCAGTTTGGCCGCGACGATTTTATTCCGATAACCCGAACCTCTGCGCGAGCTCGCGCTCCTCTGGCGATCGATGCGAGAGCCGAACAAGCGCCGCTCGCGCGTCCGCTGCACGCTTGCTGTGTCGTCCCTTTCGCTGACGTTGTAAACTATAATCTGTAAAATAGTTCTTGCACGCGTGCGTGCATGCAAGCGCAAGCCCTGGCTAAGATCACTATCACGGCCAGGCCGCGCGTTGTATTATTACCGCTGTCCCGTCGGCGCGCTGTTTACCGTTTGTAAGCACGGGACTGCGGGGACGGTTCTTGTTCCGAAGCGGCAACGACTGCTTTGCGGATAATTTTCCGTTCGTTGCTTCCCTTTGAAATTGCCGGCCAGTGACAGGTGAATTTTGTTAATTTTTTTTTTCTTTTTACTCGTCCTTTTTGCTTCTTTTTGTATTACTGCGTTGCTGCTTATGAAAACGAGAGGATTTTTTTAGACAATGAGATTATCAAAAATATAAAATTTTTACAATAGATTATTTATATCTGTATACTAGGTAACGTCACAAATAAATAACTGTAAGATTATCAATTTCATTGTAAATTGATTTTTATTGAAACATTGATAAAATTCATGTTACCTTGACTCATGCTTTTTCAAAATTTATGTTACTATTTCTGTAATGATTGTTATTTACAATATTTTTATAATCTGCATTTGCAACCTCCGAAACGTTGGCCATTTTTGCAAAAACTTTGAACAATTCATGGCGATTAAAAAATAACATTTGTTAATGTATTTCATAATTTTTAGGTTGGTAATATAATTTGAAGTCATGCAGAAATTAAAACAATGTTCTCTGAGTTTTCTCATTGTTTATTTAAGTGCCCTCATTTTGTTTTATAATTTAGAATGAAAAACGTCACCACTAATGAATAAATGACCAATTCAAGAACTATGATTTTCAGCTTAAATTGTACATCATTTATATAATTTGATAGTATTTTAGTTCTTATTTTAATATAGTAACTTACACCGGTCTAGTTATTGACTTCAGCTTTAGTCGAAGTCCTTAATTATTGATGCCACCGATAAATTCAGTTCATTTACTAAACCTAAGACTTTTCTTAAGTTTTCAAAAATCAATCAGTCAGCTTATTTCAACTGTCATAGTCAATTTTGAGTTTTCCAATGAAAACAATAAATTGACATTAAGCAATCTTTACAAAACTTAAAATTTAAAAATCTTGATAACAAGAAAGATTAGTTTTACATCAGCATAAAGCTTTTTCTGCAATCGTTTGATATTTCTCTGTATTATTTGTTTGGTAAAAACGTTACCATTATATAAACGTTTGATTTCTTGTTCTATGTATTTGTGAACACTGCTACAAACTATTTCATTAAATGAAAAATAAATTGCGGAAAATATTCGAACAGGACTTGCTGATTCTGATTCGAATACATGTATTATTTAAGTGAATACATACAAAAATACAAGAATATAAATCACGTATGCAGAAAACTGTTTAATTTGTTTTTACCTTAAATTTCATCAGAAAAGTATCCATGTATAAATGTTAGCTATTCCAGCAAAGTCATGAAAGTTCGATAATTTAAAACAAATCTATTATGCGCAAGGATTTTTTGCCTGCAGTAGAGATAAAATATAACAAAAAAACTCATAAATTATTTTGTATTCTATTATATTAAGAAAAGTAATGCAATTTCAATTTAATTTTAAATAAAAAAATATATGATAAATTATAAACAAAATATTGCAGTACCAACTGCAAAAACTCTGAAACTTTTTATTTACCAAATTTTGCATTACAATTCTGCTGTTATTTAATTTTTGAACATGATTCAAGCTAATCACCAGACTTTAATTGAAACATTGAAAAAAAAATACATTATAAAATCAGAAGACAATCATAGTAACGCACAGTATAATACAAATAGTTTTTTACTGTAAGAAAAATTAATCGATTAAAAAAAAAATTAATATTGGTTTTAGTATATTTTGAAACGTTATTACTCTAAAGCTAGAAACTATTAATTTTAAATTTCTTTCTTCTTACTGGTTATCGCTCTTTCGTGGCTATTTCGCATTTACCTATTATCATTTGTCATAAACTTTGATTCTTAATTATTTATATAATAGGTGGTTCGTGTTTCCTGTAAACGGGGACAGTAGCAAAATATTTTTATTATATACACATACACACACGTATATA
Source organism: Eupelmus urozonus (assembly GCA_900480035.1). Taxonomy (NCBI): domain Eukaryota; kingdom Metazoa; phylum Arthropoda; class Insecta; order Hymenoptera; family Eupelmidae; genus Eupelmus; species Eupelmus urozonus. The sequence goes on from UELX01002280.1 coordinate 13,419, forward strand.
TTTGTATATATCTAGCGAACTATAAAAAAATTCAAAATAAGTGAAAACCACGAGAAAATTATAAAAACATTTGATGATTTTAAATTAAATAATAAGAAATTTATTTTTTAATACTTGTTTTCAATTACAACTTCTTTAATTATGGATATATCCCAAAATGTAATAGTATCAAACTCGCTACCAATTAAAACATCAGGATACTAATTTACAATTTATTATTTTGATTTCAATTCATAATTGCAATACTAATTAAAATCGACGGATGCCATATCGATTACCTCGTTTGTATATATGCATGCAGCGCTTAAAAGTACCTCGCTTATTAGCTGTCCTTTTGTACGACTACTCCCGTACCGACCAATGTACGTAGCGGAAAACAGGATTCGAGCATTGCAATACCTCGTTCACTAACGAATATAATGACGAAACTAACTAACAACAGATTATTGAGGTGCGTTCTTTGAAAATTCACTGAGAGTATTAATGAGTTTTAATACGTAATGAAAGTGTTTTCAAGTGCTTATATTGGGTACTACTTTCAGGCCTTGTTTCATTTTGTTAATACGAATAATTATTCATTAGGACAGAATAAATAAAGTGATTATTTCTTTGGACTCAGATTACTCAATTTCTAAAAATATCTATTACTATACTATTAATTTATTATTATATTAATCTTGATTTAACTTAAAGATGATTTTATTCGAAGTTTACCAGTTAATTTTAAGTGAATGCTTTATTTATTTAATTGTTTTATTAGAAGATTCTGATGGTTCAATCACATATCAATCAGATAAAAAGTACTGCAAAAAAGTTGTTTATAAGCTTTTACATTTTAAAAGAGTTCTAAAATAGAAAATAAAATTTTTCTATTTATCACGTGCATACAGTGAATTATGCACTATCACAGTTTGTATAAAAATTTTTTTAATTTTAAAAATAGTTGATATTTAATAAAATAAAATTCAATTTTCCGCTACAAATCTTATTTTTTCATAAACGAATTGAAACAAAAAATATTTGCAGTTTTAGAGATTTTTAAATTTAAACGATTTATAATATGACGATATTGATAACAAAACTGGTTCAGCAGCGATATTTTGTACAATCTACCGTAAATATAAAAATAAACGAAAAAAACTAATCAAAACTCAAATCTTTAGAATCAGTAACCAAACGAAACCACAAAATACAAAAACGAACGAATGCTACCACCTTTTTTTCTAACACCATATACCTATTCACACACGCCCGTGCGCGCATGGGCATTTCTTCCAGCGAATATAAAAATTGACATTCAGCTTTGAAAAAAATACAGCATACCATGTTCCCGCGGTGCTTCCCGAAAAAAAGTTGTTATCTCACCGCAAAGTACGAACCGGTAGTCTACACGCGAAAAGACTCGAATAGCGAGCAAAAAAAAAAATGAAAAGCGCGGAAAATAAAAATCCCGAGAATTGCGCTTTAATCCTACACCCGCCACATCAAAAGTCACTAATCCACTCTCTCTCCCTAAAAAAACCACTCGTATTTTCGGAGCGCACACAACTCGCGCAATAATACAATATAATGCGCTCTATATACTAGCCCTATCGCACTCTGGGGCTAAAACTCCCGAATCCCGGATCGTATTTTAAATGTCTGTGAAAAGGACCTTCGGCGATGAGGTAGTAGTCTCTCTCTCTCCCTCTCTCTCTCGCTCTTCCGGTGAGAATTTCGTTGTTTCAGCGACTGTGCCCGCGGATTCGCGCTCGCAGCTCCCGAGTTATATATCCAGCCGTTTTTCATCCGCAGCTCGCGCTAGCTCGGAGCTTCGTCGTAAATTCACTGATCGTCCTCTCTCTCTCTCTCTCTCCCTCTCTTTCTCCCTCTCTCTTTCACCCTGGTTATATCCTCGAGGCCTTAAAAAGCTTTGCGAGCGAGCCTAGTTCCTTAGCAGGCTCGGCACGTCCCGAAGCAACTTATAATTGACCGAACGTTTGCCCCTGACAGCTCTCCTTTCCTCTATCTCGCTCTTGCGCACGCTGCCGCCCCTTCTTCGTGCTGTGAATATCGAGACGAGAGCTCGTTCGTTCTCGCGGGCGCCCGGCCTACGCGCTGCTACTGATTTTCAAATTTTTTTTTCGAAACTCACCGCCAGAGCTCTTTTCTTGCTGTAGGTCAAACGTATAAGTTCTCTTTTTCTTCTGCGAAATGATCAGATCCTTTGGAGAAGAGTCTAGTCGTGCTGCTTTCTTTAGACTGGATGTAAAGGTAAATTTTGATGAATCTCCTTTAATTGAGCGATTAAAGTAAATTGATTTTATTGCAAGACTTATGAAGGTGTTATTAGATTCGCTGTTCTGAGAGTAAGTTTGGAGATCGGGTTTTATCGGGTTGCTTTAATTATTCCACGCATCGATTTATATAGTGTAGCTGTTCGAAATCGTCTTTAAACATAGACACGCTTATTTAATATTTTATTTAAAATTAAATGCCATTTAATTATTGCATTCCAGATTCTGAAGTATGCATGGGATTTAATTTGTGAATATATTTCGAAAATAATTCGTTAATTAAAAACTAACTAGAGCAGTGTATTATTGCAGTACAAATTCATAAATATATTTTTTAATTACACTTAGCAAAAATAAATATTTCTTAATTTTCTATAAGCTAGATAATATTGGAGATTATATATGAAATAATTATTTAAACGATAATTTTACGCAAAGTATATTTTGCAATAAGCATCAAGTGGCATCGCATTACGCGTATCCGTCCAAATAATCAATTCTTTGGATATATTGACAAAATATACCAATTAAATGTACAATAATATACTTCCTGCACCTAGTCAAAACAATGAAATGTTATGAAATATCGCGATTTCATGTCAATTTCGAATATCCTTGATAAATAACATGATTATCAATCTGAATTATTTTTCAAGAAAGCCTGTGTTGTCCATTTCGATTGAAATGGTCGTCGAATGACGCTTAGTCATAAGTAGTTTCATCCCGGATTGGTCAGACATGTGCCAGAAACTATCTTCGCAGGAGGATTTATTTTTTGCGTAATTAAATGAATTCTGTCACCAGTGTTACGATTAAATCTGAATTTGTAAATGAACTGTTGAAAATAAATAATTTTATTAACTTCGTTTCACAAGTTTTTTTACTTTTAACAAAACATCAAGACAAATAAAACGCATTAATCCAGCATAACGAAACAAACATAGTTTAACTGTGATATGAGCCTCGTAAACAAACCGCGCAATTATCAAAAAAGATTCGGTTCACATCTTCGCGAACTTCCAACTGAATTCTCAGAACGCGCGTGTTTCCCGTCTCAGCAGCTAGCAGCGGCAAAAAGAGTCTCGCCCATGCGATGTTGGCGAAAGATAGCAAGAACATAAAGCCGAGTTCGCGCGCGAGCGGGCGCGCGCGCCGGGGGGTGAGCGCGCCAAAAAGTATGAAAATTCTTCCAATAAATTCTTCGCGCTCCTTGCGGAGCAAGAAGGAAAGTGTAAATCGTGTGTCGACCAATGATAAAGCGCGCCGCTATATATAAAGCGGTCTTATTCTCCCCCTCGGCGAGCGTAAGGTGTAGCGCAGCTACATTTGTAAAATTCGCGCCTCACGGAGAAAAGAAGAGGAGAGAGAGAGAGAGAGAAAAAAAAACCGAAACGAGCGAGACGTAGCTGGCATTAGGAAGAAAAAGTACAAGCGGGACACACTCTCGACTCTATTCGAGGCTGGCTTGACGTTTCGGGGCCGCTGAAAATGATCGGCTTGGCTGTTTTTGGCGCTGGAGGGGGACTGCGAGCACGATAAAATCGCTAGTTGTGGCGTCGAGCGACTCGTCGTAACGAGAGTCTCTCGTGTACGGAGCGAGCTAACTACGTGGGACACGCGACGTTTTGTAAAATTCAACACCCCGAGATTGATAACTCTAGCTCCGCGCCGTCGCGTGCAGATCAAAATGTCTAATGGATCCCTAATAAATGTCAAATGTACATTTAACGTCGTGGGCACGCCGCGGGCAATTTGCTTTTTATTTTTACACTGATTTGGGTGTAAAAATGTATACTTCGTGAATAAGTTTATGAGCTGGAGCATTCGAAGAAACGTAATAACGCTGGATATGTTCCTGACGAATTCACGCGATTGTATTCACAAAAATTATCTACATGTTTTAATCATTGGATTGATTTCATTTTTATGCCTTGTAAACATTTATATATCCTGAAAAGAAATTTTACAGAAATACAGTAAATAAAATTTATAGAATGAAATTTTAAAGTCAATAATTACAACTGCCATATCGCATGTAAAATTTATAAAAGATAGAAGATAATCTTTAAAATTTTACTGAAGTAATACTAAATTTTTAATATCAAATTTTTAATCAAATAGTTTTTATTTCAAAATTATTTACGTAACTTTCAAATGAAAATAAATCCTTCAGCATTTAAGTAATAATAAAACATTTTAGTAAATTCATATTTGAAAAAGTTTTTAGTTTAAGTGCTAGTAGAGTTATGTAAATAAATAAATGACTCTAAAAGCTTTATTGTCGACAATTGATTTTCTGCAATAATTTGATATGTCATCAGTGATAGCATTAGATTTATTTATTTGTTGATGAACGATATTTTATAAATAATTCCTCTGTGTATTTTATTGATAACTTATATACAAATTTTAAAAATCTTTTAGTTTAAGTGCTAGTCTAGTTATATAAATAAATAAATGACATTAATGGCTTTATTGTCGACAATTTATTTTCGGCCCTAATGCTGCGTAGTCACTGATAGCATTAGTTATTTATTTATGTATTGTTGAAGGATATTTTATAAATAATTCCTTTACATATTTTATTGATAAATTAATAAATTCGAGTACAACCATTTTGAAATTTTAATAATGCTATATTTAAATTGCATATACAATTTCTTATTTATCATTATTATTAATGAAACTAAGTATTTTATATATTAGATAAAATAGCTACCACTATAAAAACATTATCTTCTTCAATAATTTTTCTTTTAGCTTTTTCTTGCTTCAACCTAAACGAAAATATTTTTTGTCATATATGCTCAATTTTCGCGTTTTTCAACTGAAAAAACTGGTCTATAGTCACCGTTTTCTGATCGATGTGCAAAGCAATGTTTTGCCAACTTATTATTTCTCTGTTGTTCATTTTTCATAAATGTTCTAAATAAATAATAAAATGTAGCAATGTTATATTGTAAGCATACATGAAAGAATATTCTCGCGGACATATAAAATCAATTCAACGCCTGCACAAACAAAATAAATAGTTGTGCAACATTATTACATATATCTTAAAAAAGGGTATATTATAATAACGAGGCCATTTGTTACCATGTTGAGCTTTTTCCACAAATTACATGCTCTCAAATAAAGAGCTATAATTTATTTTTCTGCGTTAATTGATGATGCTAAACTGTTTTCTGAAATATGCGCGAATATAAAAATCTCCTCGAACAAATAATAGCCAAGTAAAATCAACGAGAAACTTTGAGATTCTTAGTGAACTGAAAATGGAAGTACTTAAAATTTTTGGTTATGGAAAAGCTTACCATTATCATTATTATAGACACTGTGAACGTTAGACGTTAGACATCTTTTTTTAGTTGATTATTTTTAATAATTATAAAGGTTGCATAAGGAAGACTTCGAGACTTTCAAAAAAAGAAATATGTTAAATAATTGACAAAGAAAAATACTGTAGCAAAAAAAATACTTTCGACCATAAAAAATTGCAGTGAAAAGAAACACATTTTGAGCCAAAATTAAAAAGAGACAGGATTGAAAATATTAAAATTAAAATTTTAATAAGTATATCAAAACTAAATAATCTTATTATGATTAATATAATATAAATTGCTTCATATATTTATATGGTATTCAAATATACACGAGATATCTGAAGAATTTACATAAAAATTTAATATATTTCAATATATATTACAAACACACAAGCTTTCTGAAATTTCTTTATGAATATATTATTATATTTTTTAATTGTAATAAGAGTAACGAAAACATACATTATTACATAAATTACATTACATTATTACACTATTTATTTTACATTATACGTATTAAAAATTTTTAATAACAATAAATTAATGTAAATTGAATAAAATACGTTTGTAATATTTTTTGTAATAACGAAAAAATTATTAATTAGAATTGTTTATCACATCGTCAAAATATTTAAGAAAAAATACCACACTTTCACAAACACTTTCTATGGTATCAACTTCTTTATTTTTCGCATCACCACATCACTAAAAAACACTCTTCCCCCGACATAATTCTCAACACAGTCAATACTCGATATTCTTCACGTGAAAATCGTAAACGTTCCAGCTGACAGTTTCCTCGCTCCCTCCCCGATCCAGCTTAACACACGCACGTGTGTATACACGCGCGGGGCAAAATGGTGTCGTCGTCTCGTAATCGACGGACGGGGAGGGGGACATTAAAAAAAGCCGATATTACAAAGAAAGAAGAGAGCTTCTGAGAAGAAACGACCTGCTTAGCTGTCTCTCCGAGCTTGCTCCCTTTAATGGCGCGAAGAGTAGTGCATCGGTTCTCGCGACGGAATTGCTTTCGCGCCAATGGCGGCCCCTATAAAATTCATCTGTGCAGGTAAAAACGCAGGTGGCCGGCTCGATCAAAGGATTACGCGGGCCGCGCGAGCACGACGGGGAAGATTAATGGATTGGCCGGCACGTTTAAAGGGTGATTTTCTCTTTTAAGTGGGCCTCGCCCTGGAGATGGCTTTGTCCTAAGGTGGCCTCGATAAGTGAAACGACGTTGAATGTGATTATTATGAATTAACGCTCGAGAGGTCGAGGAGCGACTTGATGAATATTCCTTTTTTTTTTGTAATTATTATTATAAATAAGGTGCTTTTGAAGAATGGTAAAAATCTTAATTTGACAGTATGAGAAAATGGCACGTACTTAATTAAACTTTTCGTTCAGTAATTTGGTTTTACTTTAGTAAAAAACAATAATTTAAAATTTTCTTGAATTTTAGCTAATAATTTATTGATTAGAAAACAAAATACCTCTTGCATTAAAAAATTCACCTTCATAACACATTATAAAAAAACATTCATCTGAAAATCGATAAAGCTACTTGAACTTCTGTACCAAATCAGTACTTTTCTACAGACACATAAATAATCGATAATTAATATCTGCTCGCGCGGCAGCTTATGCAAATATTTCATTTGGCCTTACTACTTACACGCCATATAAATAAAATGTTAGCACGAGCCATTACGCATGCAGGAAAGTCGTTAAACTTTCGAAGCCAAAATTGGCTGGCAAAACCGCTGTACTCCAGGGCGACAGCGTAAAAATACCTTAGATAAATCCTCAACTTTTTCTTCTCCGTATATTGATTAGTCCATCCTCGCCGAAACTTCGGAGCATCGGAGAGAAAACAATTTGCAAACTTCCTCCCCCCTCTCTCCGTTCTCTCTCTCTCTCTCTCTCTCTCTCTTTCTCTTCGACGCATACACTTTCACGTAGCAACCGCGCTCGGAACAAATAGCTCGCCATATATTTTTTAAAATCGCGCTCGTGCGTAAAGCTCGCGTATTAAGTCCTCGAGAGCTCACTGCCATTAATAACCCGCGAGAAAAAGCACGAGAAAGTGCACAATAGCCGGCCGATCGCTGAAAGAAATCTATAAGTATAAAACACACACACATTCTCTCTCTCTCTCTTTCTCTCTGTTGAGCTCTTTAATCCGCTCAGGTCGCCATACACATAGTAGAGCGTAGACGATTCGTCATTGTCATAACGTCTCTCCGGAAATTCCGCCGGACCGTTCGCTCGTTAATAACATCGGAATGCGAATTTCGGCTACTTGAATTATATATCATTCCGATGGATTCCCGTTCAAGCTCGCCCCTCCCCCCCCTTTCTCCCTCTCTCTCCCTCTCTCTCTCTCTCTCTCTCTCTCTCACTATGTTTCTTCGAGCGCGCATATACGGCCGAAAGGATGAACCTTGAAGCTAGGAGGGTCTTCGCTCTGCGGGTTTGCGGCGGGAGCCACTGCAGCTAGGTATAGTTCGATTATGTGCGCGGAAGAGAAGGATGAGAGGCTAACAATTTCGATCTGGCTTAAATAAATTCCCGAATTGAACATCCGAGGGGATGGCTAGGTGGAACAGCGAAAACAATGATGAATCACGCCCGATGGTGTAAGGCTATCTGACACAATCAGTTTTACTTGTGAAGGGTAAAAAACAGATTTTTATCTTATTATATTTGAGTATTAACGGAAACCGATAGCCCTGCTGTTATCGACTTTAGAGATTAAATAATTTTTATACTATAAAAAGAAAAATGTTACGGTTTTAATAAAAAATTACTTAATTACCGTCCGTAATTGCAAAATTATCTCTTTTCGAAATTTCAGGTCAACATTACAATATGAATCTAAGAATAAAGTTTGATTGGAATTTTCTTTAATTGTCCTCATCAATTCAAAATTTTTCTTTGTATTAAACTTTTTCTTAGAAGCTTCGAAATATTGACCTAAATTTTTATAGAAAGAATCCATTATTACGGAGAATGACTATGCCTTGGAAAACCAAATGTATAGTAACTAAAACGAATAACAGCCAAAAAATTGTCTTATCTGCATCGATAGAAGAAGGACTATCAGACTCCACTAATAGGCTTAAATTTAAAGTTATGGATATTTTTATTATTAATAAAGTTTTAAAGAGAGAACTAAGATTACTAAATAAAATTTTAACTATTTTCTTTAGCATTAAAAAATATTAACTTGGTTGAAAGTTATGGTGGTTTGAATTTAAGCTGCGGAAATAGATTATTAAATCATAATTATCAGCAAATCTGAATTTAGATAACTTGTTCTCGTTGAAATTCAAACTACTATAACTTTAAACGTAATAAATCTTCTTTGTTTTTGGTCAAAAATGGTTTAAAAAAGTAATAGGAAAATTCATAACCTGAAGAGTAGAGCCTCTTCTTGTTTGAATTTTAAAAATATTACAGTTTTTATACAATTAACTACAATTATATATATTCACACTAATGCTATATATTGGCAGAGTTCTTTCACTACTTTGTCTAATTTCATAAATTCTAAAGTAATTCAAGTAGTGATGTTCTGATATAGTCAGACATAGATGATTCTTATTTATGTAGAATATTTATTTTATTTTACTCAGTAAATAACTTTTTCAGAATAAAACTTTAAATAGACATATATTATCATCATCCAATTATTATTCGCCCGTCTTTGTAACATAGCATGGTATCCTTGGTATCGTATCCGCCAAGGCCTTCTTCCCTGTTTACCTATTTTATCAATCTCTCCTTAATTTTGGAAGAGAATTTCCTCCTGTGTTCGACAAGAGAGAAGACCGCAGGCTTCGGGAAACTCCAGTACGCGCTTAGCTCGATCTAGATTAAGCCCTTAGTCCACATTAGGGTGTAGCGCCCGTCGACGCTCTTATACACAAAACAGGCTCTCTCTCTCCCTCTGTATCTCTCACTCTCTATCTCTTTCTCTTATATTAGTAAACCAAAACGCTACAATGTTTACTGGCTGTTTGAATTGGTAGAAGAAATTGGAAAAGTTTCCTCGTTCTCTCGCGCCTTATACGTATATACACCGATGGGCGCAGCCGCTTTGTTCTCGGAGTGAGAGAAAAATAGAAAGATTATGGGTGAAAGAGATAAACGAAGGTAAGGGCTTAAGAAGAAGCGAGCCGAACGCGCGGAACAAGAAAAGGGTGAGAGAAAGAGGGGCAGAAAAAGGAAGACGAACGCGACTGCGCGCTCTCAAGGAGGTAGTAAAAAAAAGAAGAGAGAGAAAAAGAGAAAGAGAGAGAGAGAGAGAGAGAGGAGAGAAGGCGCGAAGAAGTGAAAAAGGGGGAATAAAAACGGGCTCGCTAGCAAGGGTGATTGGCGCCGGTGCAAACTTGCTCTCCTAGAATATATTCTCTCTCTCCCTCTCTCTCTCTCTCGATCTCTCCCCCTCTTTCTATCCTTTCCCCGCAGCGCAGTAAATGAGGTGAATACGCCAACATGAAATAATGCCATCAAGCGTGAAACTTGATGCGTCATTATATATAGACTTTAGATGCGGGAGGAATCAAACCGCGTAGCAGCAGCGGTATTTGTCGAAAATGCCACTTCCGCGCACAATGGGTTCACGTGAATTTTTCAGTTGACAAAGAAAGAGTAGAAAAGATAGGATCAGCTTTTTTATGAGAAACATAATCTTAACTAATGATTCAATGTAGGGAGAGAAAATCAGCAAGGCAAAAGAACGAAAGTACTTCAAAAAATATCGTGGCTTGATGGCTATAATTTTTATTTTGCATTATTAAAAATTTTAAAATTAAGAAGTATATTTTATCAAATGTAAATATAAGAAAATTTAGAAAATAAATTATTATATTTTTACACGGGTACTAAAATCTACTTTTTACCTTATAAGAGATTTTTTGCCCCAGTGAATTGAGCTTTTCGCACTAGTATAGTACGATATTTTTTATACGGATGATGAAAATGTTGATCAAAGAAATTGTAATTTTCAGGTTAGAGTAAAAATTCATTTTTAATATCGCTTACTGAAAAAAAAGTTATGTAGTGGTGAACATTCTCGATTACTATTTTTAATTTTTCATCGATCCTATAGCCTTTGGAGATTGGACATAAACAATTTTTAAAAACGTCCAACCATAGGTAAATAACTATATTCTCATAGTTGCTCTTTTTGATATAAAAAATAATCATGCATACCTTTTTTATGAATATTTAAAAAATGTTTAGTCTTTAAATCATATTTTTTTCACATCTTGTTGTAAAGAGCTCAATAAAAAATTATAAAAATCTATAGGAATATTTCAACTGAACGGTAATTTTTGATATTTTATAAAAATTATATTTTCTAAACAACTTAATAAATCTTCATCAAATTGTATCTAGATATTAAATTTCTTTATCTAAATTAAGTATGTTAGTGTAACATATAGGAACAAGATAGTGCACCGTAATACTTACTTTATTTAATAATTTATATTTTAATTTAATAATTATTGATTTCCTATTTTCCTATTTTCACATTGTAAATCGAATATGACCTTTTAAATTGGTTAATTATTGCAAATAAATATATATTAAATTAATTATTTTTTGACCCATATATTGCATTTGTTGAATAAATAATTATATTTTAAAAAGTCATGAAAAAGTTACACATGAAACGAGAACAACGTCATAACAAAATAAAATGTAGAAAATTATAAATATAAGAAATTACGAACTGTTGAATAAATATATATATCCAATATTTCCAGAGAAAATATAGCAAACATTTTTTTATTATAAATCATAAAATTAAAAATAATTTTTTTAATAACATAAAAATGCTGTTCAACTGAGACTCTTTAAAATATACAATAAAAATGTAAATAATTTAAAATGTTTGTTTCATCCTTTTAGAAAACTTTAATTCACAATATTTTAATAATGAAGAATTCACACTTTTAGAGCCACGAAAGAATCCATATGCTAACAGCGACTATAGCTTGACAAACTGAATGCATTTCCTCAGCCATATTCCTACAAACGCGCCATGCATCGCAATTACAAGTACCTTTTATTCTCCAATTTCAGGTCCAACAAAACGCTTCGCGTATAGCTCGTCGCGCGCGCGCTGCACGGCCGTTGCACTTTATTATCTCGCTCTTATAAATATTCCAGGTGCGCCATTAATCATTCAGTCTGGTCGTCGGCGCGCGTCTCATGCCCTATGTATCGCCATCATCGCCTCCTCCATTATCGTGCGCCTCTTCCTTCGCGCGCATGAAAATTTCATTCGCGCCTCTCCGCGAGAGAATAAGACGAGCACGCCGGAAGATTTATTCGCGGCGTGCGCGGTGCACGCAATACTCGAAAAGAAAAAAGCCGCATCTTGAGTCGCTGATAAATGCGAGGACATGCGCAAGTGAAAAGAAGGGGGCTCAGAATTTACGATGACATCGATCACGATCGGCCCCCTTTCGGCTTGATGTAATCTTTGTCGCATTACGGCACCGCCTCTCTTATCAATGAGCCCCTGCCGAACTTTTATCCGAATCGACTCGTATCGCTCTGGATCGATCTTGAGAGGAGATTTTTCGAAACGCCTGCATTAAGGAGTCGAGTTGACGTAGATAGGTAAGAGCGGCGGCGCTTTGTATGTATTGTGGACGATGATAACAGCTGGGCCATGTAGGCGCTTGTCTTGCAGTTTCTTTTTTTGTGAGAATGGAGATTGAAAAGTTTTATCGTTACTTTGATGCTTCGCTTAAATTCTGCGAGTATACACTTTTTTTATAGCACGTATTTGGTTTTTAAAAATTTAAAGGAATATTGTTTATTATTTTGTTCGTTTTTATCACAAACAATAACTACGAGTATTATTACAGTAGTCGACTTTAAACCGTTAAAGATAAAAGATAAAAGCGTGAAAGTTGTTCTCCGAAAATCCATAGCGCTTGCAGAAAATTGTTGCAAAAGTAAATAGGCATTTCATATTCCGAAAGCTAATAATAATAAATTCTTTATTCTGTGAAATGAAAAATGTTTACAAAGAAGTTATTTCAAAATTTATATAGTATCTTATAATATTTATCAAAAGTTAAAGTTATTAAACGTGTGATGTAAAATTAAAAAATTTTATAACGTTGTCTGTTGTGCTAAGATTGACTTTAAATAAAATTAAAATTACTAAGGCGAAAGAAATAAGAAAATAAATAAAATAATTATGTAGTTTTTTACTTATAACATCTTTGAATCTTTCTCGCATCCATAAAATTATTAATAAAATTATTATTACAGTTAGTTGCTTAATTATTTTTAAAATAAAGTATTAATATATATAGTAAGTGTGAATATATATTCACCTTAATTTCAATAAAAATTCAGTTCTATTTTTTTAAAGTGAAAAAAATTTATTTATTTTCCTTTTAAAATTTAACTCAAGTTGGATCCCTCAAACAAAGTTTACTATAAAATCCAGCAACATATATATAGTATATTTAAAATATCTTAGCGAAAAATGCAAAGAACTTGTAGAAAATAATATTTTATGGTGTTCCGTAAGTAGTAACGTAAATAACTGTAAATTGTATTAAAAAATTTAATTATGAAAGTAAATTTTTGTGAAAATATTAGGAGAGTTTTACTAGATGAAAGGAAAGCACAGAAAGAATTCTACTTTCACAAAACGTACATAATAACCATTTATGCGGTAAACGCTTTAACTATAAGAAGGAAATACTTGCAAAACGTGATATTGCATCATGAAAACTTCTTTCGCTTTTACTTAGCAAATAAATTCAAGCTTGAGATCCTTTTTCTAATTAAATTTCTATATAACTGTAACTGCTAAATTGATAAACTTATTACAGCCTAATAATATTTTCTTTCAAATTGCTCTAATATTCGATTAATGAAAATATGTAAATGATTTAAACAAATACTTGTAAAGCAAAATATTTCAAAGTACTTTAAGTAAAAATGTGAACAAAATGTATTGCTTTTTTACAGAAAAAAGTTTTGAAAGACATAAAATATATATTGAAATATTTAGAATTGAAGTATGTGTATCTTTCTTTCCTGCAAATTTCAAAGAAGAAAATAACTTTGCTGTTCTTTTAGTTTTATTTCTTTTTTCTTTTTAATAAAAAAAACATGGCTATTTAATTAAATTGTAAATAAAAAAATATAGGATAAAAAACTAATTTCATTTGGACAGTAAATGTACTCGAAAGTAATTTTTCCACTTTTGAATTGTTATAGAAAAATTATTCTTCAAAATTCAAATAACAGTGAAAACTAAAGAAACTGAAAAGTTACTTCATACCGACTTCAATGAAATAAGCACTCTTTAGGTGTGAAAAGGGAACGCAATATAGTACCTTTTACTACAAATATTATTTTCTTAATAAATTTAACTTTTGTATTTCCTTAACTTTTTTGCCAATTTCTTGCTATTTTGTTATAATAATATAAAAAAGGAAACTTTCTATATTAAGTAGAAATAAAGTTTTGTATACACAGCTAAAAAAAAAACAATAAATTTTTTAGAAATAAGCTTTAACTACCTCAAAATAGATCATTATTTAATAAGGGAAAAATCGAAGATCAAGAATATGTTATTTTTTTCGAAGCAAAGCTATTTTATAAAATACATAATATGCTCAACTCAGAGATTCAAGAAGTGCTACAAAACCGATTTCTACTTTAATGAAGTATTATTATAATATAGCCGAATAAGAAAAGCCAGCACAAATGAATTAGTCATTATAAAAAATATTACCAAGAATTATTTCTCGGAGCAACTGCAAGCGTCTGGTATGCTCACAAATATCGGATTCCACGCGAAATAGAAAAAGACCCAAAAATATTAAGAAGAATGGAGTAGAAAAATTAATTGAAGTCTCGAGGCATCCTGTATCCGCATACACCTCTAGACCGAGACACAAAAGGACTCCCTTAGCACATTCCGACCTACTGCTTTTGAAATTCAATTGGCAGGCTCCCCCTCCAGCGGGGGAAGTAAAAAAGAAATACAAACCGACAGCGGAAGAAGAAACGTCGCGTCCCCGGGATTTACATAGAAACACACAGATAGCTGTCTCTGGCACTTCCGCCTTAAAGAACGGCCTCAATGGGGCGCTCGCGCGCTTGCGAGTAAGCGAGATTGCGAAAGAACGCGATAATTTAACGAGACTGACAGGTCGCCCGAGTGAGCATGGCGCGCGTTCATGCCGGAAATAAGAAGAAGGAGCCCGAGCTAGCTGTTCAGTTGGATTCGAGGAAAGAGTGAGAGGGGGGCGGGGGAGAGAGGCTGAAGAGAGAGGAGACAAAGGCAGAGAGGAAAATGAAATAGGTAGAACATAGCGTACAATGCAGCGGCAGCAACAGCTCTTCGAAGGAGGTAGAGTATATACGCATGCGAGTAGGAAAAATGTAGTAAATTTAATTAGACGCGTCGTTCCAGTTTTTTCCGAGAAGGATGTAATTTTTGTGGCTAGCGAGAGCCAGGCTCGTTTGTTTTTTGTTACCCTTTGCTTATTTATTTTTCTGCGAGCCGTGCGCACGGATTAATTAGTACGGATAATAATAGAGTTAGCAGAGTTAGCAAATATTGTCTGAGAGGAGCTTCTTGGCTGTTGTGTTTGTACACTTTAACGTGGCTAAAAAGAATTGAAGTACATCTATACGAGGTAGAAAAGCGTAAAGGAGACTTTCCTGAAATGCGCTGTTTGTTAAGCAAGCAGGGAAATAAACTGAAATGGTGTAGTCTCGTCTACTGGAATTTTGCTCTGCCTCTATTAGCATGATTTTATATCGCTGTAGAGCAAACAATTCACGAAATAGCATTCACGCTAAAATGAGCAATTCGAATGTTTATTTTTTCACTTTTTTGGCTGTAAGGGCCATTAGTGAACGTTCAAATAGCGTTAATTTTATGGCTTTTCAAGAAGAGCGAACATCTTAGAGAACAAAAATGAATTTTTTTGTGTTCATTTCTAAAAAATTTTCCAGTAAAACTATGATGTGAGAGACTTTTCAAGTTGAAGCGACGGTGAAGAGCTTTTAGTTAATAACTCCGGCAAAATGGCTTCTCAAAACTTCGAAAACCATGAAAAATTTTTTATATTAAAAGCATTCTGAAAAATGAACATATTTTAGATCCTTATTTTGAAAATTAAAAAAGAATATTTTTTAATAAAGGAAATTCGTATTTATTCAATTATACTAAAATCCATGAATAAAAATTATACACAAATATAGAAGTTGTTAATATTTTCTGTATGATAAATTTGGGAATTATAATTTGCAGAATTTATCATAGCAATTTTAATAAGTAATATTGTTAATGAGAAACTCATTGCATTCCATTTTTGTAATGATACTTTTCAATTCAATAATTCCCTAATATAAACCTTAATAAATATTTAAATTCTTATTTCTGCCCACTAGTTATTATAGAAATAATTCGGACTTTATTTTTAATATTGGAAATATGATTAAGACCATTAGGACTATTAGGACCACATAGTTGGCTAATATATATATATATATATAGTAAATAAAAAAAACCAAAAATTAAAAAAAAACATACAAAAGTCTTGTTTACTATATATATATAGTCGCCTAATTAAAATATTAGTAAATTAAAACAATATTTTGTCGTAAAAATTTTACTAGTTATAAAAAATAAGTTAAACAATTGTAAGTACTAGATTAAAAAGAATGTATATTACTGCGAAGGCAAACGCACAAAACGGAATTTTCATTGGAATGCGAGGTCGAAATTCTTCCTTTCCGAATTTGAGGTTTATATTGTTCTCGAACCGGAAACTATAAAGTAAATTCTTTATGTTTTTTATTAAATTTATTTTCTTTTGATCAATATTATTTATCGATAAACAATATAATTCTAATTATTTTACCATGCTTATATTGAAAAATAATAAAAAGACACGAAGTTTCTGACATAAATATTTATGAAGGTAAATTTTCTTATACAATATAACCCATTTTCTTGACATATATTCAAGCTTTTGGTTATTAAAAACTAAATTTAATTTTTTAGCATAAACAGCAATGCGCATCATAACCTCAAAAATGCACAATTCTCGAATATCATTTTACAATTGAATGCATCGTACGACGTAAAATTTAATGGTCTTTAAAACTCGTAGATGTGAATTCATCATCGTAACTACTTACTTGCACAACGCCACTATCTCTCGGCATTTTCTCGTAAAATAAAACTCGTAATTCCGCACTCATGAAACAAAGACAGCGCGCGAGATACGCGAGCCCCAAAATAAAGGCAAAGTCGAGAGAGAGAAAAAAAAGAACGGACCCTAGGAGAATAATACGGAGATGAAAAAAGAGAGAAGATTTCGCAGAACAAGTGGAATCCACACTGCCGGCAGCGTCGTTATAGGGGAACCAAAGAGGGATAGACGATGCCAGAATGGAGTAGGTGTGGGTTTAACGAACTCGTCCTTTAACCTCGTTCCCAATCAACGGGAGATCCGGAGCGCTGTGCGGCCGCTCTCCCATTAACGACTCATTCTCCGAAGTCGTCCAATGGAATTTCGTCTCTGTCGGCCGCGCGCGATTGCGACTTTTGGCCCCGCAACCGATCGACGCGGTTTTCGGGCAAGCCGCATCGATTCATTGGACTTCAAAACTTCGCAATCGCTCTGATGCAGTTTATCTTTCCGGGGGGGCTTGGGTGCGTGGTGTTAGAAAGATCGAGTGTTTTTTAGATCGGGGATATTCAAATCAAAAGAAATAATTTTTTTTTATAGGCGAATCGTCTATATAATAAACAAATAAATTTATTTTATATTTATTAAAATATATGAAAAGCAACAAAGCTTCCTGCATTATAGAGAACGAATCCATGTCGTTATTTCCTTTTGTATCGAAACTTTTTTAATAAAAATCAGTCTTATTGAATATGGATTTTCGAACGATCCAAAAAATGTTAAATATTTTTTAATTAATCGATTAAATAAATTTGATGAAACATTAAAGAACATTAAAAATCTACATTTATAAAAAATTGATATAAATTTACTAATATAATAATATAAATTAGTGTACGTTTACTAATAGTCAATAAAAAAACTTATTAGATATTCCAATTAGTAAAAGTAATTGAAATGTGGGGGTACCAATGTCGACAGTGCACTATACCTTTGAAATCGATTAACAAATTTAGCAACTAAAATTATCGAATATGAATTTATTTAAAATGTTAATATATGAAAAATTAAATACTGAAAGTAGTAAAACGAGTTAGGGAAGTTTATTAAATTCCCTTTTCAGAACTATGTATGTAAAAAATTAATTTAAATATGTAAAAACATATTGATTGGATAAATTAAAGACTTTGCATAGTATCTCTCGAGCTAGACGTTTATTCCCGAGGGTCGACAGGAATTGTCGATAGCCTTTCGAAGGTATTACGGAGGCACAATCTCGGGAAAACTGGATTGTTTATGTTTTCGATAAATAGCACGTAATACAAAAATGTACTTAACTTTTTGGATCTTTGAGGATTACTACTATATAGAAATGTATCCCTAAATTTGAGCTAAACCCCGTATCACAAAGTTATAAATTGTATAATTTGTCATTTGTAAATTTTGATGATTAGACTATTTGATAACTATTAACTAATTCTGACTTCTAAAATTTTCTATCCAAACGATTTATTCGAAAACTTCTACCTATAAATTTTCGATAATATGTAGAATGGTATTTTTCAAGATTCGAAATCCTTTGAGTATACCGGGCTAATTTACTGAGAGGCCGAATTGCGTAGGACGGCGAATTCAAACTTTGGCTCATTATTGAGAGAAGAAGTACTCATTCATAAGTTGGTTCATAACTGCAGGGCCTAAGAAACTAAGTTCAAGTTTAGTACTATAAATTTGTAGTCTTTGCGAAGGCTATCCATTTATAGAAGTTTAATTGTTTGACCATTCATAAAACATGAATTATTATTAAATTCTATAACCAAAACTAGCTTCCACTAGTGCATAATTATTAGATAAGGTGATACTTTATAGAAATTTTATTGCATATATTTTATTTTAAATTACGTATGAATTAAATAAGGTCAAAAACTGATTAACCGCGAGTGGCAATTTAAGAGAACCCTTAAAATAATTTTTATTAAAAATTTTAATCTGCATTATCATTAGGCTTTGTTAAACTGCAATTTTGCTGGATTATATATAAATGAATTTTATAAAATATTGCATTAAATATCATAATTTTACATCAGCGACAATTTCAAATTCCATTTTCTCATATTTTATCAAAAACCAATAATAATTATTCATAATTTTAGTCTCTTGGTAACATTATATTCACAAAGCGTTTATTATTTCATATTATATATAATAAAATGCTTTGATTAACTTTCAATAGTTACATAGCGATGGATAGCTCTAAATGTACAGTATTAAAAGCAGAAATCCAAAAATTAATTATAAATCATAAACTAATTTTCCTAGCAAAATTTAACTCCAATATTTGATATTAAGTTATTAAATGATCAAATTATAGCTGTATTTTTTTTTTTTTTTTTTTTTTTTTTTTTTTTTTTTTTTTTTTTT